>PVJA010001591.1:0-41318 GCA_004027025.1 Myocastor coypus
TGGA
Source organism: Myocastor coypus (assembly GCA_004027025.1). NCBI lineage: Eukaryota > Metazoa > Chordata > Mammalia > Rodentia > Myocastoridae > Myocastor > Myocastor coypus. The sequence goes on from PVJA010001591.1 coordinate 5, forward strand.
ACAAATGGCAATTCCTTAGTGACAACAATACTATGTCTAGTGTAGGAAGTCCTCCTATCCATCCATATGTAAATCTGTAAAGGCTCTGTGCAAAATATGGGTGGGGCTGGCCACACCTCTAGTTTGGAGTGCATATTAAAAAATAAAGGCACATTTCCTACAAACTGAACTTTACACAAACTACCAGAGATAATCAGTTTAGAAATAACAGTAGATAAGCTTGGTAATAGAGCAGGTTCAAAGTCAAGGTCTTGAAGAGGTTTCCTGATCAGCAAGGCCTGAGTTTCAGTGGTTCTTCAAGAAGAAACACTCCACACTAAGAAGCAGGGAGGGAGAGGCAGAAACAGAAGAAAGGGTGGTTTAGACTTTCAGTGAACACCTGGGGGGAAGCTAAGCTACCCTCAATTTAAAAGTGAACAGCACTCAATCAGACCCACTTCCCTGCTAGTGGCTCCTCTACATGCTGTGGGAAGACGCAGGTGGCGCACACCCAGCCCTCAGGAGGCTGAGGCAGGAGGATTGCCGTGAGTTCAAGGCCAGCCTGGGCTACATATTGAGCTCACAGCCAGCATGAACTGCATACCGAGACCCTGTCTTAAAAAGACACACACACACAGCATCCAAATAACTTTCATTAAAGAGCAACATCCACGGACACTGACCTAGCAATGAAAGGAAGACACACTTCTCTAAGGAGTGACCATAGGCTGGGCTATAAAGGCAATGAGCTCTTCTAATATTATGTATCATAGTAATGGGCGTAGGTATATTCATATACCTGGGTGTCATATACAGTTGCTGCTGTAACTGTTATTACTATACATGCTATACAGCACACACAATCAGTACTACTCATGTGTTGTACTACTCAGACCCGTCTCAGAACAAGGTAGGTGCTGAGATTATCTCCATTATACAAATGAGGAAAATAGAGGTCAGGAGATTTTAAAGTCTTGCCCAAGGGCACAGAGCTGGATGGGGTGGAGCAGGGATGGATCACAGGTAGCCCATTCTTTTTAATCACTATACTGCCTAACAGAAGATACACAACATCAATATATTCAGAGCGAAAACCAAACTTATCAGTAGCAATTAGATTCCTCTATCTCAAAGAACTGATGTTCACATCAAAAAAAATCTTAACTTTAATCATACAAAATTCAAGTACTTAAAAGATTTGCCAGTGCAAAGCCAGACATGGTGGCACATGCCTGTAATCCCAGCACTTGGGAGGCTGAGGCAGGAGGATCAATGTGAGTTCAAGACCAGCCTGGGTTACAAAAATGAGCTCAAGACCAGCCTGAACTGCATAGAGAGACCCTGTCTCAAAAAGACCAAAAAAAAAAAAAAAAAAAAAACCAAAAACGTGTGGTAGCATTGTGGGCAAGCTTATTCTGTATTCTTGTGCATACGATCATCGTGCACACAGTAATTATCGTGCACACAGTAATCAACTCACCGATGATGATGACAATGATGATCACCAGCACACTGATCCCTATGGCCCACATCTGTAAGAAAACATATGCCCATTTCAAATGTGTGGCAGCACATACACTAAAATTGGAATGATACAGAGAAGATTAGCATGGCCCCTGCGCAAGGATGACACTCAAATGTGTGAAGACAAGACACACTGACTGAGGAATAGCCTATAATGTTACTCAAGAAATTGAGGCACACTACAATCTGGAACAACTCACCATTTCTAACACCTACACTTAGTGCCCTCAGTTAGGGCCTCAAGTTTACTTAACTGCTTTTGGAAATGTGTGCCAGTGACCTGTGGTTCCTACCAAGGCATCTATTTATGTAGACAAATTTTCCACACAAGGCAGGGAAACTAAGCTTATCTCCCACATGCCTCAGTGCCATTGCTGGCACTAAGGAGGGGCAGGATACATGATGATTTGCTAGTTGTATAAAATCTGCTGCTGTGGTCCAGGGAGATAGCTCAGTAGAATAAGCACTTGTCTGGAAAGTGCAAGGTCCGAGTTCAATCCCAGGTACCGCAAAGAAAAATAAATAAATAAAAATAAAAATAAAATAAGTAAAACCTGCTGCTGACTGTCCTGTGTGTGACTTCTCCTGCTGAGCATGATGACTTTCTAGGTTTCTTTCCTGAGGCTCTAGAACCACTTGCACCTGTACACTGACCAAGTGGCCCTGCCTGGTAGGTGCAGGTGCCCGCTGTACTGTTCTGTACACCTTGTCCAATCAGCCACAGAACACAGGGACTCCTAGTGGCAGGCACGGAAGGGGATGCGGTCTGTGTGTAACACTCAGTTCACTCACAGAATTCCAATGTCCATACCCTGCGCCTCTGAGATGGGAAGCAAGACTTCATATAAAGGTCAGTTAAGAGTGAATTACCTTGCAGTTCTTCCACCAGTACTTCCTCTTCAACTTGGCAGCACTCGTCTCAAATTGAGAGGCTCCGGCTTGCAGCGCATCGGCACGGTCATCCAACTCGGACAGCTTCTGGTCTCTTTCTAATACCTTATCCACATTGACTCTCATTATGTCCACCACCTAGATGAACATAATCGTGTTGGGTGACACTGACAGGAACAGCAGAGCCAACTGAAATCTCCTGATATATTTTTTTCAAGTCAGGACTTTATAAATTACATTCCTTACAAAATATGCCTGCCCTTTCTAAAACTACTCAACAAACTAATGGTAGACAGGAACTTCCTTAATATAATCAAGGGCATTTACGGGGAAATCTACAACTAATAACATACTCATTGTGAACTGAGAACAACGGATTCCCTTAAAATCAGAACCAAGACAAGGGTGCTTTTACTACCATGGCTCAACACAGTACTCAAAGCCTGGCCAGAGCAATCAATTAGGTAAAAGAAAACTGGAAACAAAGGCTAAAGTTCTTCTGTCATGGGAATTCTATTTCTATGTCTATATCTGTATCTACTTTTCATATCCTCTGGATCTCAAAGAATCTACAGAAAACCCCATCAGAAGAACTCAGCAAAGTTTCAGGCTTTTATGATCACACACATCAGTTATATTTCTGTACATTAGCAATAAGCAATACAAAAAAAAATTAAGAAAACTACTTTTACAACACTCAAAAGAATAAAAATATGTAGGGATACATTTAACCAAGAAGGTTGACTTGCAGAACAAAAACACAAGACACTGCCGAAAGAAAACGGAGTGAAGAGTGAAAGCCTTTCACTGTGTTGTATGCTGGGAGATCTAGCCCTGTGAAGAGGGCGCGCAGTCAACACAACAATCCCAAAGCTTTTTCTTTGCCCTCAGAAAACTCCAAATATGACCAAAGTTCCAGTGGCTTTTTTCATGTGTCTCTGCAGGACCCTCAAAAGGCAGAACATACTGAAAGAAAAAAAAAGTTGCAGGACTTACACTTCTCAATTTCAAAACTTTCCATAAAGCTACAATAATCAAAACTGGTGGTGGCCCAAAGGACAGACATAGAGAACAAACAGGCACAGAACTGAAATGTCTATGGCTGGTTTCTGTCTTGCTTTCATTTTTGTGGTGCTGAGGAAGAATTCACGGCCTTGTGCTTCCCAGGCAAGCACTGTGCCACTGAGCTACCCTCCAGCTGATAGAACCCACTAATTTTTGACAGAGTGTAAGAGTTTTGCAGTAGAGGAAAGGGCCAGTCTTTTCAACAAATTGTCCTGCAATGAGAGAGCCATCTATAAAAGAATGACTCCTACATCACTGCGTACACAAACATTAACTTAAAATGGATCAATGACTTAAGTTTAAAACTTAGGGATGGGAGTTGAGAACAGAGCCAAATTAGAGGCCAGACTGGGAAGCCTGGAAGATAGAGGAATAAGAAAATAAGTGGAACAGGAAAGGCATTAGTAAAAACAGAACAAGACTAACACAAAAGCGAACATTTACGATCCCTCTGGTGACTCAATACTTCAAACCTCTTCTAAAAAAATGCAAAATAAAACAGGTGGATAAAGAGGAAATGACTGAAAAGAAAGCAGAGAAGCCAAGATTAAAGTTGAGGAGGAGAAGGGAGAAAAAAATACCAGTGGTGGAAGAGGAGACATCTGTGAAGAAAAAGGATGAAACGAAGCACATTAAGGAAAAACTGGCTTCTGAGGAAAAGCCAAGCACCAGCACAACAGATGCTACCACACAAGGATTCAGGGGACTGACAGGAGAGGAGGGAGCTGCAGACTGTGGGCCAGGCCAGGCGGGTGCCCGGGCAGATGGGGCAGGGCAGAGTCACCACAGCTTTCTGTGCATCAGCTCTGTGACCTAGTAACATCTTCACGCCTTAGTCTTTGATACACAAATAAAATTATTTTGTTTGTATTTTTAAAACAGGGCTAAAAACTGTAAAACTCTTAATAATATAGATAAAAGTAATGATAAAATTTTCAAATCTTCAGATTTGATCCTGGATTCTTAGACCAAAAGCATGAGAAAAACAAAAATGAAAAACAAAACGAAACAAAAACCTGATATTACAGCTAAAACACAATTATCTTTCTAATTTTTTTAAAAAAATTTACACTAAAGTGTATTATCCAGAATGTTCTACCTGGGAGGCCGGGGAGATAGCTCCATGGCACAAGTGCCTGCCTGGCAAGTGCAACGTCATGAGTTTGAACCCTGGTCCCAGGGGGGCAAAAAAAAAGAATGTTCCAGCAGGGAGTGGTGTATGCCTATAATCCCAGGTCTTTGGAAGGCTGTGGCAATGTCAAAGCCCTGGGCTCAGTTTCCAGGACCACAAAACAAGAAAGTACAGAGGGAGGGGAGGAAAGGAGAAAAAGGAGAGAGGGGTTTACAGAATAAAAGAAAAAAACAAAAATCTGCAAATCACATATCCAAAAAGCATTGCTATCCAGAATATAGAAACAATTCCTATAAATTAGCAACACAAAGGCAACCTAATTTAAAAAAAAAATGGAGAGGCCAGGGACACAGCTCAGTGGCACAGTGCCTACTGGCAAGTGCAAGGTCTTAAGCTCAATTCCCAGTACCAAAAAAAAAAAAAGACAAAGGCATTGAACAAAGATACACAAATGGATAGTAAGCACATGAAAAGCAGTTCAGTATCACTTATCATTTCACTAATGCAATAAAAAACCACCATGACATCCTAGTTGATGCTCACTAGATGGCTATGGCCCAAAGCCCAGAGAACAAATACGGAGGAAGATGTAGTGAAACAGAAAGCTTTATGCCTTGTTGATGGGAATGCAAGACAGGCAGCCACTGTGGAAAGAGAGTCTGGCTGCTCCTCAAAAACCTAGAATCAGCCAAGCCATATAACTACTGTGTGACCCAGCAATACTCCTAGTATAGACTCAAAAGAGAAATGAAGACATGGCTCAATAAAACCTTGTTCTTGAATGTTTCCAGCATCAACCATAACAGCTGAGAGGCAGAAAGAGCTGAAGTTACAACTACCCAAGTACTAAAAAAAGGAACAAACTACTGAAACATGCCACAGCTTGGTTGAGTGTTCAAAACTTGCAAAGCGAAAGACGCTTGCCACTGCAGCCCACAGGTGGAATGCGTCTTTTTAATGTTACCCACAGACCAGACTCTGCTGTCTCCCAAAGCAGACAGCAGATAAAGAGGTGAATGGAGAGATTACTAAATGGGTACAGGTGCTTTTCATGAGTGATGAAAGAGTTCTGAAAGGTGAGGTGACAGTTACACAATACAGAGAGTATACTAGATACCAGCAAACTGTGCACTTTGAACTGGTTAACTACATGTTATATGTATTTTAGCTCCATTAAAGAAAAAAAAAAACTCTGAAATTCCTTTGGATAAAAAACTTGGATTTGATTTTGTAAGTAAACAAGTTTCAAACAGGACAAATTTAGAATGGCTTTCAGTGTAAAAATCTAAAGCTGTGAAGACTTTATAAACAAAATGCCCAACCAAATCATCCTGGATGACTTAATAATGTGTCTACCTTTTAACTCTACTTCTTAGCACAGCTAAGTGCAGACAGTGGCTGCTTTTAGGAACAGGGAAATATTAGTCTTGATTTCTCACACAATCTTTGGTTTTAGTTCTCCATATATTGGGCAGAACAAAAGATATAAAAATTCTCAAGAATTCTACAAATACAGATTTTTTGGGCTAGAGCACTTCGTTAGCATCTGCCTGGACATCACAGGCAGCCTTGGAGATGAACGTTATCTCCAGAGTTGCTCAGGTCAGGTGACGAGGAGGAAGTCGGGCCGCAGGCCAGAGCATTGTGGGAAATTATCACATCCAAAGGACTCACTTCTGACTTGAACCATCTTTTCTGCTTCTTAAAACTGTATTATCTCATTTTACAAAGGCATTCTTAGGGAATGCTTATGTGTCTGTGTTTTAGGTATGTGACTCTGTTGCAGGAAAATTAAGCATAAAATCAAGGACATTGACTTTTGCTTAGATCAGAGCTTTTAAAAACAGGAGGGGTGGATTTTATTACATGTGCAATACTATTAAAATTTACACTCACACATTTATGGTGCTTTTTAAAAATATACCTATTAGGGCTGGCGGGATGGCTCAGTGGCTTAAAGCAACTGCTTAGGAACGCTTAGGTGGTGGCAGGGCCTGCCATTCAATCCCCAGCACCACATGCTGTGCCAGCCCTGCCCTGAGCAGGCTATAATAAAAAAAAAATTACAAAAATTAAAAAATAAAAATAAAAATAAATTTATCTCTAGAGTGTGTCTGTGCTTATTTAAAATTCAGGTTCTAGAATCTTAGGGCAATACCTCTTCTACTTGATTTTGTGTCTGCTGAAGTCTTCGGCTGCTGCCACTAGCAGCACTTGGTCCGGCAGACCTGAAATGTTCAAAGACACCAGCGTGAATACACCAGGGTTGCAAATGTATGTTGAATACAAAGATACTGTTCTAAATGCAAGTATTAGTGATTGCATATATCAGAACTAAAGTCCCCCCCATTCTCCCCTGTAATAAGAATGGGCCTACCAAATTTGCTTATAATTCTTCCTTAACTTCCAAGATCATGCCACATGATAAAGTGACTACCATGAAGATATAATAGATCTACTTGCACCATTGATGTGCCTGATCTCAGGATAAACTATATTTCCAATTCTTTTTCATTTATTTTAACAGAGACATTAAACATTAAATGGAGACAAAGATTAGACTGTGACAAGAACTGCTTCACAGTTATGAAGAATTGCAGAATAGCCTCTCTCCAGCATGCAGATGCTGGGCTAAGAACACCTGCAGGCAGGGACAGGGTCGTGTGAAGGTGAAGTGCACGTGGAAGGAGCGCTCCTTTCCTCAGTCATCTCTTACAGTCTTCATTGAAGACTTTACCGCTTGTGCAGCCAGCCACTGGCACTTCACTCCTCACTTCTTCCGTGACTTGGCTGGTGTCACTTTGATTTCTCAATGATAAAGGTCTTGTGGGTGTCCCTCTGTCCCCCCCCCCCCCCGCCACCGCCACAGACAGACTCCTGAGTTCTACAATTCTCTTCTCTGTATTCAAGGCAGTACCTTGTATGTGCCTTACTTATATGACAGTCACTGATTCACTAAGTCAACAATTATTTTAAATTAACATCCCGTCAATGACCAGGGACCAGGACTACAGCAGATCCAGTCAATAGCTGTCCTCAAAGAGCTCTGGGTCTGTCAGACAGTATTCTATTTAGGACCATCTTCTAAGGCTATGCCCTTCCCACACATTTTCTTATTGAAATCTCATAATCCTCTAAGTTGGGACTACCTTATTGGCCCTTTAGAGGTGAGTAACGTCAGGTTTAGAAAGTTAACGGAAGCTGGCTGCAGTGTAGCTAATTCCTCGAGCCGCGGAATCCATTTGTTGGCACAGCAGCCTCGGGAGGCTACCTTCCAAACGCTCCCACTTAGTTCCTCTAGGAAACCTGTTGCTTCCTAGGTAGGTGAGAACCGAGCAGCTTGCAGGGAGGGGATACTGGGCCTTGTTATTCTTAACAACAGCACTGTTCGAATGTCACCCATTAAGTTATCCGGGATTTGGGGGCCTCTATAAGAATGCTTTCGCTACTGATGAGAGTGATGGCTCGCGGTCAGTGAGCCCTGGTGCCCTGGGTCGGGGACACCTGCGCCCGGGCAGTGTCGGGTCCACTCTGACCGCAGGGCGCGGCCAGGTCCCTTCCCTGCACTTCCGGACCCGCGGGCCGCCGCAAGGACCTCGGGGAAGATCCAGCGACCGGGTGGGGCGCTTCCTCAGGGGAGCTGCTGCCCGAACGCGAGGCCTTCGCAGCGCAAGGAGAAGTGCCCCCGCCCTGGCCCGCACTCCTCGCTGGCGCCCACCCTCAGGCCCCGGGCACCCCGCGCATGCGCTTGTGGCGCCGGCCAGTGTCTCAACGCGGGCGGGTGGCTACAGGGCCGCGAGCGGGGCCAAGCACGGGGCGCCGCCTCTGGGGCTCCAGGTAGTCCCGTGTCGTCTCGCATCACTCACATTTTGGACGACGCGACGACGACAACGGGTGAAGACCTGTGGAGCTCTGAAACCAGCAGCCTAAGTCGGGGAGGTGGCGCCGCGGTGACGTCACTGGGCAGGGCCCGGCGGGAATGGGCGGGGCGCGCTCAGGGCGGAGGGCGCGCCGGAAGTGGGCGGGGCTCGACGAGCCGTTCCTCCAGGGACGGCCCTTGTAGCGGCCAGTAGTACCTTGGGCGCCGCGAAGGGACTGTTTGAGTAAGTGGGGGTGGGGCCGTCGCCTTTTGTCACGTGGAGCCCGTTGACCATTTCTGTGCACCTAAAAGCACTAGGGAGGGCGTGCGCGCTGACGCTTAGGGGCCCAGTTTAACCGAGCGGTCCAGGAGAAACCCCGTGTTTTTCCAATAAAGCTGTGAAATGAAAATTGCTTTTGGGCTACTTACCCCAGACTTGGGCTGAATTAAGTTTCCTTTCACTTTTTCAAGAATGGCACAAATATTTGTCATTGCACGGATCAGACAACCCGGCAAAAGGAGCCTCGGGAGTATACTAGGAGCCCTCACTCAGACTAGTCTTGCATGGGGCTACTTTGTAAAGCGGTTATTTGTAAAGCGGTCAAACTCAGAGACAGTCTCAAGGGAAATAAACACTGAACGGGTCAATCGGCCATCTCCTAGAGAAGTGAAAAGGAAACGCCCAGTTGTCTTTTTGAACTGAAAATATCGTGAGAAAAGTTAACTGTGACAAACAAAACCACAGAGGTCCAAGTGGAGTAGCTAAACAGAATTTTTTAGGCAAGGGAGAAATAGACATCATGAACCAGGACGGCACAGGACAGTGCGCCGAGTACCCACAGGTGCAGAACGGGCAGAGGTGAGCAAGTCGGAGGTCATTTAAACGGAGTGGGAGGGGGAGATTCACCATGCAGAATTTGGCAGTTTTGAAATGGATGGGGGTAGCCTCCGAGAGAGGCAAAAGGCTAGGAAGGCAGGCTGATGGGAGTCAGCTGGAATACTTCTGTTGAAAACCTCAGGATTTTAACTGAAAAAGTAGATTTAGATCAGCATCTGTGTCTTTTGAATAGACAAATGATTGATGTGCTGAGGTTTGCACAGATAGGTGAAAAGCTTTCCTCTAAGAAAGCAGCTCTAAAATGTGTTATTTGATGGGTATATCTGAAACAAGTAATATTCAGTGTCACAACATTGTACCTGAATCAGAAGGAAATATTTTAAATTATTACAAAGGGTCTTTAACATGTGCTCAACACTTTGGATTTCAATAGAAAGTTAAAGCAAAACACATAGATAGTATGGGGAAATTTTCTTCATTTTTAATTTACAGCAGAAAGAATATAAAGCATTCAGAAAACATTTTCCGTATTTTAAGGGCAATTCAAAACATTTTGCATGGTTTCCAGCAGCTGAGCTCTTCAACAGATCCATTGGTTCAACGATGCTTTACATGCACAATTACAAAAATAAAACTTACAAAAAGAAGACATCTAGACTAGTTTTACATGCAAGTCTCAGGGACCCCCCATTGGGCGCCAACTACGGTGTGGAACTGCCATAAGCGGCCGTGCAGCCAGAGAGGGGTTCGTGTTATTGTCTGTATTTTGTTCACACAGTACAGCTGATTTTGAATGGGTAACAAGAATAGCAATTAAATCTTCAGGAGACAGAATAAGATTAGCTATTAATTTTATAATGAAACCCTACTCCTGGCACTTGGGAATTCAGATTATCCAAGAAAGCTGCGCTTACCTATCATCATATATTTGAAATTAATATTCACAACCAAGGAAAAGCGGTCAGAAATGCTTTGTTTCAGTGGAAGTGCATTTTGGCCTCACCTAGGATTCAGTTATACTGGCAGGTTTTGAACCTTCTCCCTATCCCTTCCATAAGAACCTCCTAATTCTGTTCAAGTCTCTGTCATCTAGAATCTTCTTATTCAGCTAAGAATGTAGCATGTGAAACATTAAAAAAATAATAATAATGTGAGGGTTAAAGCAAATCCACTGAGGTCATTACTCTGGTCCAGAGATCAGTCATGTGTACCATACTAAATGGAATAAATGCATCCAAATTCAATATTAATATAGGGTACTCTGAAAGAGCTGGCTTTCACATTCTGTTCCCAGTTATGAATGCAATTGTGTGTTGGTAAATTACTCAAGTGTCCTCCTACAGGTCAAGTCATGTAAAATAATAGGGATTTGGGGGGTGGGGGGACTGCAACAGCTGCAACATAACCCACACATTTAAAAACAAAATCGAGTCAGGTCAGTTTACAAATGTACAGGTGGCTACTAGTTGTGGGGCTGTCACTGTTGTCAAAGCTGATCACAAGCAGAAAGACATATACTGTACAGTAATTCGAGGTTGGCAGTGAAAGGAAGTAATTAAAAAACAAGTACAATTATAGAAAAGGCACCAAGAGCACTGACCCCAGTTTTTACCACAAGCTTTTTGTATCTATCTTCCCTCTAAAGACACCAGTTTAAAAGCTCATTTGTGAATATTTTTAGGCTTCACAACAAGCCTTGAGTTTTAACTCACAGTTGGCAGCCAGAACCAAGTAAAAACGTCTCTGCCTCACACTAACTGATCCTCAAACCTAACCTGGGGATTTTAAACTGGCATCAGCAAATGCAAGCTTTGTTCTTTCAGTTTGACATCGGTAGTTTAATTTTTAAAAGCATCAGATTTCTTTGGCTCCTCATTATTTGGAAATAGTAACATACCGTGACATCCCTGCAAGACCAGTCTCTCATTATTTTTTGTACAATTTAATTACAGTTTCTGATTTCCAGCAGGAGGTATGACAGCATGACATTTTTCTACTCTTCACACTATTTTTCTCAGGTTCTGATCATTCTAAGTGTTCTTCGTTGGAGTGAGTGGATGGTGTTAAGCTATATAAGGATTCATCTTATGATTATCTGTTTTGCAAAAGTAACTTAATTTTCTTAAGCAATATTAGCATTCACATTACTTGGCACCATTGGCAAAAAAATTTTTTTAAATAAAATAAACTAAACTCCTGGTAGCCAAAATTAAATGTAAACATATCCTTTTTTTTTTTTTTTTTTTTTAAGTAATGTTACTCTGCCTTTTTTCCTAAGTCTAAATACAGTAGCTTTTTTTTTTTTTTTTTGCAGTTTAATCATGCTTTAGCAAAATGTTCTTCTAAAGAACATTTAAAATAAAGTACTCTTATAGTGAAATAAAGTTTTTTTTTTCATTTTACAGACCATAGCCACTAATGCTTTGCTTTTGTTCATTTCTTTTTTCTTGATTTCATGCACATATCTCTTTTAATATATACAATATATACAAACAATACATCCACATTTTTCTTGCTCAGACAAAACTATACAAATAATTTTATCTTGCCATGTTATTGACCTTTGTGAATAAAATAGCAATTAATATAATCCCTTTCAAATATTTTCTCCCTTTTCGTTCTACCTTCTATATATACACAGAAACCGCCATTTGGATGAGAGAGAGCCAAAAATATGGGATTTACTGGCCAGAACGCAGCACCACACTGGTTGTTAAGGTGGCAAATGTCCAGGCAAGGTTTATGATTCCTTGGAATCACTCATTTCCAAGGTTACTAAAAAAGGCTACATGCTTTACCAATTCGTAAGTAATTCTCATTGCACATGAAAGTAAGGCAAAAAAATTAAAGTGCTGATCATGAGAAAAGGGACGAGATGATTTCTACCCTCGCAGGCTCTTGGGTGGTGGTGGGGACATGAAAATAAATTTAAACTCTGTAAGCTGCTTTTCATTATCTCCCATGCATTACCCGTTTACTACACACCCGCCCCTCTGCAAATTCCCACAAGACACTAAAAACCTGCAGATTTTAAAAGTTGCATTAAGTGTGCTGTAGAGATTAAAACAAATAAACATAAACCAAGAACCAGTGAAGGAAATGAGAACACGCGGACCCAATAAAGATTTGTATGATCTAAGCCCTCTGTTGAGAATCCATCCCACAGATTCAGCTTCTTGGAAATAACCACAGGTGCAGGTACAGCATTCTCCTTGTCGCTAGCGTATCCCCACCTTTTCTTATCTATATTTTTGGTATAAATGTTTGTACAGTTCCACACGATGTTTGAATACAGCCCTATATGAGAAGGAAAACGGCTTCTTCCTAAGAAGGGAAGCCTCTTTCAGTTCCTCCTGGTGTCTTGTTTTCCTATGATCCAACAGAAGATTGAGTTCCAAGATGTCTTGCTGATCAAATTAAAAGTTGTCCATGAAAGTGCAAATGCAATGACCAAAACATTCCTGTTAAAATCCTGCAGCTGTTCTCCCCAAAACTGCAGAGGGATTGTGTGTGTGTGTGTGTGTGTGTGTGTGTGTGTGTATGTATACATGTGCGCATCTGTTGTTTTTGTTGCATGTCTCTGCTAAAAACAGAAATGAAAACAGTCTGAAAAGCAATGTCACATTGCTAAGGGATGCTGCTGTATGTCTTCAAGTTCCTTGGCCTTTCTCAATTCTTTCACTCTGGAAGAGAAACAAAAGAGAACACCAGGTGATAACTACATAGTGAAACTGTGACCAGGTAGAGGAAAACGCTATTACCATCCCTCTGAAATGAAAAGCCAAGACAAAACCCCTTTAGATCGACAGCAAAGGAAGCTCCTGTGAAACTGCAAAAGACTATTCAAGACAAATGACCCTAGAGTGATGAAAAAATAAAAAATCCTAAAACTTGGTTCTACATCACGTACTCCAAAATCAGCAGAATTAAATTCTATTGTATTAAATTGAGGTTAAATGTTTTACCTTAGAAATCTTTATTCAAGTAACTTTTTTTTTTTTTTTTTTTTTTTTTTACCTAGTGGGCTGCCTTTAATTCCCTACAATTCCATATGACAGGAACTTGGGAAGCCACTTGCACATTTATTTAATTTGAACTTGTCCTGGGACAGAACTGCTTTGCTCACAGACTCAAAACTGCGAGCCTCCTGAACATGATGGGGAACACCTGCACAGCACTACCTGCTCCTCGCCTACTGTGCGGACTCTGATCTTCACAGTGCCTTGCTTCCCTCCCCTTCCACAACGAATATAAGGGTCATTTAGGTTCCTTCTAAGAATTCCCAGACAGACACAGTAGAGTCAAATGCTGAAAAGAGACTTTGTTCCACTTATCAACACTGTACACAAATTTAAAATGGAACAATCATATCAGGAAACCATCATTGTCTCCAGTCTTTCCCTGTCTGTCTGTCTAATCTGTCTTGTTTTGGCATTGCTAGGGGTCAAACCCTGGGCCATTCTGGCCCCCTCTCTTTTGAGAGTGGGTCTCACTGACGTGCCCAGGTTGGCCCCAACTCACAATCTTCCCACTGCAGTCCCCCTGTAGCTGTCATTACAGGCATGCACCACTACACCTGACCCTACTTACATATTTAACGTAAAAGTACACTTTAGTAGATGAGCACTAGGGAAGTGGCTGTAAGAGTATCTTTCTGCATTCATCAACAATTTTGAGCTTGCTGCTATAGCAGGTTGGTGTATGCTGTATAACACACTGCTGTGCTTCCTATAGCACAAGAGCATCTATTCTTTAAAAGTGGGCGGAAAGGATGATCACAGCCAAAACAAGCTGGGCGTTCTTAGGACACCTCTCATGCATAAAAAGGAAAAGCGTCTTTGTTATACTGCCCTACACAGAGGCCCATGACTTCAAATATATTCCTCTGATCCACTCACGGTAAGGTCTTGCCTATCATCTTACATTACACCAATAAATTAAAATTTCATTTTATGACGAATGCTAGCTTGCTTTCTAAATGGACTCTTGATAACTCAGGAATAAAACATCCTGGAAAAAAACCAGCAATAAGTTACACAGGGTGGAACTTGTCAGAATGACACATATAATCTAACAGTAAGTTAACAAAAAAAAAAGTATATTTACTACCACCAAGCAGAACCATTTCAGAGTATCTTGCAAAGCTGACATAATCATCTCAGAAAGAGGATGCTCTCTTTAGAAGAAAAACTATCATCTCATCATTAATACTAAAATCACTGTTTGAAAAAAAATTTATTCTTTGACCTGCTCCTCTTGCCACAGCTTCATTTACTCATGAAGGTGACAAGCACTGCACCCCCAGGCCGCTGAGTCCTTCCTAACAGCTACATTTCACATACATGGCTGTGTTTCTAACTAGGTCCAGACACTGCTTAATTTAAAATCTCATAATTAAACTACCATGGCTTACTCAATTGTAGGGCAATTCAAGTCATATTACAATACAGAAACCTGCATCATCATGAGTCCCTAAGTTTGGACATGCACACTTGATAAATACATGGCTCTTTAAAAATTGAAACATGCTACAGTTTGTGTTCAATTTTTAAACATGCAGTATCTACACTAAGACCCCTCGGGCTGGGAAATGCAAAGGCATGCACAGATGCCGACGGGACTTCCAGACATGCAGTCTCTGTACTGTGCAGACCTGTTGGCCGGCTTACTGCAAAGTGTGCATGCTCCTGCCCACTCCACGGGACTTCTGCGCTAGGACAGCATTTATTCACCAGTACCCAAGTGAACCCATTATGGATGAAATTCCTACAGTTAAAGAATTCTGTACTCAAATTCTGGCATCCATTTGCAACTTCATGGAATGAACAGGAATGATTTAAAAATATTAAGTTCAGCACAGATGAAATTAAAAGGAGCGTAAATTATACACAAGAAATGTTTTATACCAAAGAATCTATAACCTCAAATTTTTCCAGGTACAATGGTCACTTTTGTTTTTATGAAAGAAATTTAAATATCAACTAAATTTTCATAAGGTTTCAAAGTTAATGTGGAAATGCACTGCTACAAAACTGAAGGTGTCCTTAGCAATGAAGAGAAGCACATGTCCACATGCAGTGGCTACACAAGAAAAAGGAGAGCACTCTAGGTTTCATGTATGTTTTCTAGGCCTGGCCTAACTTCTGAGCTGAAGCAGAGAATTCAGTTCTTGAGCCATCGCGAGGTCACCGTAGCTGTACAGCTCACTTAAGTGGCACAGGTTTGCTGTTGTTCCCAGAGAGCTCTAAAGGAAGAACCTGAGGGAAAATGTTCATTATCTGCCAGTTACTTTTTGGGTCACTTAATATTTGCTGTTTTATGTAGTCCTTAGTTATTTCTGATAAAATTTAGTCCTGCCACTAGCTCCAAGTTATAAATGTAGAATCTTAGGTTCGGCATGTATACAGCCTGTAAGTCACATAGGGATAATCATGTAGCTAGCCATGACCAGGAATCTGAACCCACATCAGGCTGACTTCAAAGCCCTTTTTTTTTTTTTTTTTTTTTTTTGGTGGGACCGGGTTTTGAATTCACGACCTTGTAATTGCCAGGCAGTTACTTGTGGCACAGAGCTATCTCCCTACCCCATTTTACTATTCTTTTGCCTCTAAAATATTTCTTAGGAAAAGACAGAATTTTGTTTTATTTAATTTTGGTATGTACTGGGAATTAAACTCATGCTTGCCATACCCACCCTAACACAGAAGTTTGAAATTTTTTATGTTTTTATTTTATTTTTTTCTTGTTTCAGAACTTTTGTTTATTTATTTATTTTTATGGCCGGCTCAGTCTGCCCTCAGGGCAGGGCTGGTGCAGCATGTGGTGCCGGGGATCAAACCATAGTCCCTGCAGCCACCCAAGCTTTCCTAAGCAGGAGCTTTAGATCACTAAGCCATCCTGCTGGGCCCCAGGTTTTTTTTGTTTGTTTGTTTGTTTTGTTTTTGTCTTTTTGAGACAGGGTCTCGCTGTGCAGTTCAGGCTAGCCTTGGGCTCACTTTTGTGGCCCAGGCTGGTCTCGAACTCACACTGATCCTCCTGCCTCAGCCTCCCAAGTGCTGGGATTACAGGTGTGCACCACCACGCCCGGCTTGCGGGCCCCAGTTTGAAAAATTTTTATTTATCAGTTTTTCCAAATGAGTTTAAAGGAAACATGCATTTGGGAGATATTTATAGGATGACACTGACGGCTGTATCTTCTCATTTCTAAGATGCCATCTTTTAGGAGACACTATGCTATGTGGTGAAAAGACCTAACATAAAAAATACCTGTCCATTTTATAATACAGTTAAATTTAGAGTCCAGAAACATCCATAAAAAGAATATGCCTATGAGTTAAAGAAAACTTTAGCCTTGTTCATGACTTAGAGCTCATGCTGGCATGTGCTTAGCCCTGCAAGAGTACCTGAAATTCAGCTTTATAACCTGCCCTACTGAAAGCAGAACTTCAGGGTAGGCATGAGACGGGGGTCTTAATTTTTATTTTAATCAAATACCAGTTGGAAAAGATACTGTTTGACAGGTAGATTGTCTCTAAAGAAATAGAAAATAACTACGTCACTGAGGGATTTGTGACATCTGACCATATTAGAATTTTCAACAAATTGTAAGAAATAGGTATTTCCAATCATTGTTTCATTTCAAATAGTCAAATCTGTTTTGCCTTGTATCAATCAAGAATACAAATACTACAAGGCATATGATGACTAAAAATACATCTGTACCAACAAAGATGCACAAGAGAAGTTTAACCATTACTACTACTGGGTGATTCCCTTTGCTTATTTCCAAAATTTGCTACAGTGAATATCTATTTCCTTTGTTAAAATTATTTCTGCTGTCAAAAGGTTTCTGTTACTTTATCGGTTACAGCTACGTCTTGTACATGTTGCACATACACAATATAAACTGAAAAGTTCAGCTGAGGAAGACTTCATTTAGACCAACATCAGTTCCTTGAACTGGTTTTGCTGATAGTATCTGTGTTAGCAACATAAACTTGATGAATGTAGACATGACTTGCTTAAGTCGGAATTATAATTGAAGACTCAGCACCTATGACCACTGTATCTATAGACTGGATTTAGAATACAGGCACTCAATACCTCTGCGCACTTACGTTATGCAAACCCAGTGAAGGGTACTGCATTCTGGGTTCTCTTAAGGAGCTGTAAACACAAGGCTCATTCGGGGATAGTACAACAGAGCCTACAATGCCCAGATTATGTCTGACAAAATCCCATTAGAGCTGCACTTACTGCTAAGTCCTATCACACCGAAGACCAATAAAGCAGTCCTCCCTTGGGTCCTAAGGACAGTACCACACAATGGTTCCCATACCTCCTATAGGCAAAGGGCTTAGAGAGAACGCCTTATATTGCTAGTTTGCAGTTATAGTAGTTGGGACAGCAAGACTTCGACCTGTGACCATTCAGGTATTAAAATTAAAGACTCTCCCAGGGTCTCCCCAAGCATTCTGGGTTGGACACGTAGAAGTGAACACCACTTTGGGATACTGTGGCAGCCTCAAACAAAAAGAAGTTGCACCATAATGTACAGAAGTGACGTAGTAAGCAACAGCACCGAGAGCCAGCAGAAGCCCGGGGTTCTCTCCATCAGACGTCCAATGCTAATTCATGGGAAATGAAGAAGGCCTGCTTCAGAAACTGGTAGCGAGCAATGGCTCCATGGGAAAAGCATAAGGCAAAGCCGCTTCATCACATCTACTCAGTTATGCTCAGCCAGAGAAATGTTTCATGAGTCAGTGGATTTCAGCAGGCATATTCTTGCAATGCTGGACGTCAAAAATAAGACAGGGCAGCCCAATGTGGCTTTCTGATTAGTTAGTTACCTGTTGCTCTGAGAGCTGCAAGGGCTTGTGGGGAATTTAGAGAAAGAGAGATCTTGCCATTTTCCAGAAATCTCATTTGGATTGCAAAACAAAAAAGACAGAGAGGCCCAATAAGAATGATACAGAGCAAGTTGTCTGCAACTTAACACACACCACTGTGTTCCAAAAATATTCATTTCCTAAAAGAGGCAAGTGAGACAAAATTACTTTGGAGATTTAAAATACATCCTTATGATACACCACATTCATTTCTTACTCCTCACTGATATATCAGGCCACCTGGAGCCTCACAGTGTGACTTAACTGAAGCAGTGTGATACTCCACCTGTTGACTCTCTTCTCAGTGTACTTCCAGGGCACTGTCAGAAAACTATCCCTTGGCTCAAGGTGCATACAACCAAGTAAAGGGTGCAAGCATAACTTATACAGGTCTGTGAGGACCTACTGGAGATTTAGGAAACATCAAGGCTGAGCTGCTTGGCTGCCATCGTGACTTACCAATGACTGGGGGCTTCTGACCAAGTGTTTATGAACCCAGCTCGAAAATAAAGAGGAAATCTGTTGCTTTAAAAATTTGTGCCCAAAACACATTATCTCTTCTTCCTCCCTCCTTCCTCTTTATGTCAGTGATTGGATAGTTTCACTGAACACAAGTAGCTGGGCCAGCAGTTTACAAGATTTAATACTAGAATTTCCAGTGCTGTTACTAAGGAATAACAATGACCTTGCAGCTTGAAAAGGCCTCCCATAGGCTGGCAAGATAGCTCAGTGGTCTACAGCACCTACTTAGGCAAGCTTAGGTAGGCACAGGAGACAGCAGCTTGATCCCCACCACCACATGCTGTGCCAGCCTCGATCTCAGGATGGGTTGAGCCAGGACAAAAAAAAAAAAAAAGGGCCCTCCCAAAGAAATACGATGTCATGGGGAGAAAGGATGGATTTGTCTAGAAAACACATTCCACAGAATGGCCTCTCTCATCTTCCAGAACAGCTCCTGCTGCTCACAAAAAAGAAATGTCTTTCAGGGAAGTGGAAAACCACTTTTCTTTCAAAAGAGATATTTTTAGGCCAATTAAGTTTTGATACCTTGAGGATTAAGCTTATATGTAATTCAACAATTTGCTATTTCCCTTATGTATAAAGTATCTTCTATAAAACTGAGTAACATACTGTCAGATACACTAAAAAGGCACTACAAAGAGATCTTTTCAGCATATACTCCTTAAATGTTTCTTAAAGCTTAAAAATCAGTCATTTGCTCTAATTGGTTTTATCGCCTACACTAAGTAAAAGAAATAATTAAAGGAGTTGATGTCAGTATTTCAGTATATAATGAAAGTTCTCTCCTAATTAGCCAGTTATTGTGTCTGAGATCAGAAAACAACCCAAGCTCCTAACAGCATCTAGGAGCTAGAATCTAGTGACTGGAATCCAGTGATTCTTTTCAGTTCAGGGTAAATAACAGGCTAAACCTGAAGGACAGGCCAAATAAAAATAAAAATAAAAGTGGGCTGGAGCCAGGCGTGGTGGCATATGCCTGTAATCCCAGCACTTGGGAGGCTGAGGCAGGAAGATCGCTGTGAGTTCGAGACCAGCCTGGGCTACAAAAGTGAGCTCAAGGCCAGCCTGAAGTGCATAGTGAGACCCTGTCTGAAAAAAAAAAAAAAAAAAAAAAAAAAAGTGAGCTGGACTTGGTGAAGACTGCTTGGTGGTTGTTTTCTTGCCCTGTCACGGCACTGGCACTAGAAGGCCCACATGGTCCTCAGAGCTGCACACCAAGCTGGCGCACTGCACCTGTACTCTGCAGCCTGACTGAGCACCCATCAGGTGTCCTCCTGCTCACTGACTGGGAACCCAAATGCTGTGCCACAAAACTTGATTCCTTCCATCTTCAAATATTTTCAATATATAAACCTTTACTATCTTAAATAGGGTACACTTTATGTGTTTTGACATAAATCATGGACATAGACATTCTCTTCAGAGGATGCTTGGCTGCAAAGAAAAATTTCAGCTTGGGGACTGTTAAGACAGAATGCCACTGTGATTTCTCTGAGGAAGAGAGAGGGAATGGAGATCTTATCAATAATTATGCAATGCTAACTGCATATATAAACTCTTCCTCAGTCCATACATATACACATTACTACACCTGAAGGCACCTCTCTCAAACTCCCTAAACTGTTGAGGCAGGAGGACGTTATGAAATTCAAACTTCTCATGCGTGAGGAGTCTTGGGAGTTCACAACAGAAGGCAGCAGGCACTAAAGAAATTAAAGTAGGGACTCTGGTTGGCACTGAAAACCACCTTGAGAAAATGTGCTTCTGAAATAATCAGAACATAATGGACAAGCTTCCAAAACACATGAGCAACCACTGCTAACACATGCTGGTGCCTTGAAGCAGGCTTTTGTCACTGCACTTAACATACAAGATCCTAAGCTTGTTCGCCTGAAAACTAGAGCATGGATCTGTGCTCTCAGAGGCTTTCAAGGGAAAGAAGTATCTACATATGCAGAAGGGGAGTGGGAACAGAGAGAGGGAGATGGCAAGACTCTCATCTCTTTTTAAATTTCGAGCACAAACATTTCTGAGCCAGTTGTACTCCATGGGATTGGAAATGCTTCAATGATAGCTGCCTAATACTAAAGATTACTTACCTTTATATGTATAGTTCCTTTAAACAAAACAAAACAACAACAAAAAAAACTTATCTACCAACTATTAATGGTTTTAAAATAGGTGAGATGTTCTTTAATACAAAGTCATCATTTAGAAGAATTCATGAAAGTTCAGTGCTAGCCCCAGGTAGGCACATGGCAGCCTGTGGGCCAGCCCTAGCCCTAGGCCTCTTCCCAGGCTCTGTACTAGAGCACAGACTCAACCGTTCTAGGCATGGTCTGTGGGTGTGTTCAAGCTACATTGGATGAACTATGCAATCCGAATAGACTGTAGGGGCCAAAAAGTCTAAGACACTGATTGTTAAGCTTTTTAGGAAAAAAGTCTGCCACACCCTGCCTTAAAACATAACGAATATTCATATCAACATACGTCTAGTCTGATGGGGAATGTTTCCAGAAACATTAGAAGTTTTAAGATTCTTTGAATTATGGCTACTTCTCAGGAATCCTAAAAGTGCCTAAAATACTGTGCAAGGTTAAGAACAGGAAGAAGTGAATGTGGTTAAAGGAGATAACTCCCGTGTTATGCTTTAAATTCATCTTCCCATCAGACCATAAGAAAAAATTCCAACTGATCTAAATTCAAGTCCAATGTTGATCAATTTATTTCCTAGCTTTAAAACTTTTACTATATTTAGGCAGGTCACAGCTGCATCTGGTACAGGGTCAGATGAATACCCATACATCACATTCTAAAATCTTGGGAACACCAGTAGTGTCTACTGTATACCTATCCGTGGTAATGTCTTCAGAATATAGATTCCTGGGGAATAGCTGTTCCCAATTACAACATAAAATGCATAGATTTAAAATGCTGCACCCCGTTTTATCCCTCCTTAGCATTTGGACCAAGTGCTGGTGTCTGCTCTGCTTATCTTTCAACCAAGTCCCAGGACTGAGGCTGAAAAGGGCACTGCCTCCCAGCATGGGGGAGACAGACTTGGACAGTGGAACTGCGGGTACAGGGAAACATGGAAGTGCTAATTCTAAACAAGAAATGGATCAGTTAAAAAAAAAAAAAAAAAAAAAAAAGGCCCAGTACTGCCTAGGGAGACTTCTTGCTTTTAAAATGCTGCCAAAACCAGTAGTTGAGAAAATTTCACGTGGCTAATCATTTCATTCACAAAACACGAGTTGCTTAATGTTTACTTATGGCACAACATTATTAAGAGTTAAATTTATCCCATCTGACTGTGGCTCGTGGAAGGCTTCTTCCACCAAGTCCAAGCATGCCCTGTAGGGGTCTCACAAGGGCCCTCCCTCTTAGTGACTCATGCATTTCTAAATCTGTCCTCTGTGACTGTTCTCCTGGTGCATAAAATAGCAGTGTTAGTAATTAGGGTTAGTTTGTACCTTGTTTTGTTTCATTCCAAATGGACGTGAAACTTACTGGCATACCTAGGCTGCAGCCCCATGCAAGCAAGCAGAAAGCAAAATATTGAAAATGGAAGATAAAGATAAACCGGCTAGCAGGCAGCTACACTCACCCTTTTGCACAGCCTATGGTCCACCAGGGGGCTTTAGACAGTAAAACAATACCAAAGAGCTATTAGCACATGAGGGTCACAACAGAAACCTTACAAATAGCTTGATTTCAACCAAGAAAGTATAATGTGGTTCTTTGTTGGGAAAGCAGAAAAGAAGTGATGGTGGGCTCTGTGAAATAAGCAGGCACGAAATACACCGTTTATCTTTACATCTTAAAACACAGGAGTCACAGCTCAGACACAAGCATCTTGGTGATTCCTGGAGCCATCGACCCACCTGCTTGAGAGGGTGTCATACGAGGTCTCCTATGCAATACAGACTTTAATGCCTTTAAGCACAATGAATATGATGGTGTCTTGTGAAACAGGATTGAATAAACCAGAATAGAAACAGGATTGGACAGTCTAAAGAGAATACAAATTTAAAGCAAAACTTCTAGGACATACATTCAGGATTTCAAGCTTCTACACTGACTATACTAATTGGATACATAGGAATGGCAGGTGAAAACTAATCTCATATGGTCAGTATACATAGAATATTAAAATTTGTATATTTTTTCTAAAATCTAAATTAGGAAAGGTTGAGAAAAGTGCCAGAAGGCTATTTTGTGCCAACTCAGGGAACAGACACTCAGAGCCCATAACCTGACATTGTCTTCAGAATGAGCCTTCTTCGCTGCCTTCTTATGGGTTGTGACTTGTTAAAATAGCCTAAGGAAGGTGGAACTCTTCAAGAAGTTCTCTGTGCTGGTTTACAGAAAGAGAACTCTGAAAACAGGAGTGGAAGGGTTCCTCTGTTGAGCCTCCCCAGGAGGTAGCTATGCATGAGCTTATGCTTTGCTTAAATATGTTATATTCTCATCTCACCCACTGCAAACATGGGGCATAGCCATGGAATACATACAAGGCAAACAGGAATAGGACTTCCTGTAATTTTTCTCCTAAAGCACTTCCTCTCTACCTACCCACCTACCATCTTCAAAGTTTGAGGATAAGCCCAGAAGAAATGAGGGGGGAAAGTACAGTGCAATTTAAACAGTACGTTCTGCTTTGTTTGAAGCGGCCTATAAAAAGATCCCTGTTAAGGAAATTCTCTTGAAAACGTAATCTTCTGGGAAAGTCGCTGAAGGAAGTGGTTCTGTGTGGTTTGGCTCTGCATGGTCAAATCCACTGGTTTCTACACTGGGAAGAACCTTCCTGGGGTCTGCTTTATTGCAGGAAGAGGCAAAGGGAAGAAGGGGCAGTGAACACCCAAGACAAGGAGGGAAAAGACTCCTGGGGCATCCTCAATATTTTCTCCATCAGCTGCTCTCTGGTCACCAGCAATCTAATGTGCAGGGAAAGGGTGGCTCTAGTAAGGCTTGCTGAATCAATGTCCTGAGGTCCCAGCCATATGGACTGGCTTCGCTGAGAGTTACAGCTAGCTATGAATTTCCTCACAGGGCCTCCTATTACTGAAAGGCATCTGTCCTGGACCTCTTTGCTAGCTCTTGAGCCGGCATGGTAGAGAGCATACACAGCCAGGTGCTCTGAGTACCCTTCCCCATGTTCTAGCTAAGGAGCACCCTATCCCTAATGAATGAAAGCTCTTTTCACAGTTTTTAGTATCGCTGACATGAGGGCTGTGCACGTGTCCTCCTGTTGTGGTTTTAAAGTACAAGTAGCCAGTTAGACTCTCTTTACTCTCAAAGCTTTCAAAATGAGCAACCAACTCTTTAAGATTAAGAAAAAGCTGAAAGGAGGTCCTGAGGCGTCAAGTTGAATGTGATGTTGAGGCTAGGGCATGAAGGGATAGAAAGGGACAGGGCAGGACATGCTGGAGCCAGCCCTACGTCTGCACTGTCAGCTGCACAGGAGACACCATGGCCACAGGGCAAGCAGCGGTACCTGTGACTAACTGCAACACTGATCTATAAGGAGGAAACCACACTTTCCTACAGTCCCCAAAGTTGCAGGAAAGGACAGGCCTTTATCAAGAGCTCTCACTGTAAGGAGAGTCGCTGCTCCCCTGAGCTCCACCAGCAGAGGCTGTGTCTCTAACACTGGGGCTCTCTGGTGTCCCTAATGGAAATGCCGCTGTAACCTCTGTCTATCTTTCCCGCTCTAAGAGCTTCCGGTCTTCATCACACATCAGCTCCTGCTGACAACCAACACATCCAGCAGGGGGCAGCAGGTGCCTAGTGGGAAGACTACATCAGAAAACCTAGAGAGTGTTCACAGCTTCCTTTCCATGAGAAAGAAAACTATTTTCTGCTTGAATGTACGTTAGCAGAGTATGGATGATGCTCATGAAAAGTGGTATATAAATAACAGATTAAAAACAATCTTGAATGAATAGCTAGTCCAACTTCTAATCACCCTCACACCCCAATCAACACACAGAGCCACCGGTGTCATCTCCACTTGGTGAACACCCAGTCCAGTCTGCAGGTTTCCAGCGGTCTCATGGTAGCAACTGAGGGCCTACCTGGTGAGCTCTACTGCCCTGTGACGTCTGGGGTGTGCACCTTACATTTTCAGGGGACATTCACATTACACGGGAATTAGTGGACAGTTAAGAAGGTGAAGGTTATTTTATCCTCCTTGACGCTTAAAATGTGCAGGTAAGGATTAATGTACCTGTGGCGACAGCGACGTAGAAACCTCATTATTTTCCGAGCAGCTTGGTCCTGCTTTTTGGTTAACAAACTGCTCCTGAAAAGTCAGAATAAATAACTATCACAAGAAGGGGCCTGGAGAGGCCAACATGCAAAAGCTGAGAGCTGGTCAGAGTGGCAGGGGATGTGGAATGGGGCCCACGGAGCAAGGGCAGCAGTGGGAGTGCCCGCTACCCTGCAGCGCTGAGTTGGGTAGGAGAGAACACGCAGCCTGAAACACGATGTCCCTGAATGTCCTCTTACCATTCAATAAGCCATAACACACAAAAAAAGTGCCATCACAAGACAGACTTCCTTAGCTTAGAATTCCATTCGTCTGAGTTTGATTGGTTCTTTGGGCTATTATCTGTTCTGTAAATCAATGCACTGTGTTCCGCTCAAGGTTGTTACTAGACTTTCTAGAATAGAATAGCATAACCCTAATTATCCAAAGTCTTCTACACGACAGCGTAGACTACTATTTGGGGTGACCTCTCTTGGAGCATAACCTTCCATATGTCAAGTTTTGATGGAAGTTGAAATTGGCCAGCAACTGTAAAATACAGTGGGATGGGTAGGATACATAGGAGCTCAGTGGACAACAAGGGGCTATGGCACAGGGGTCACTGTGCAAAGCCACAACACCTAGAAGGTTCTGAGAAGCAGCAGCTTGCATGAGTCAGGTCCCCCACCAAGTGCCGCCAGGGTTTGCAGGCCCACCTGAGCTTCTGCTGCACGATCACAGCCGTCCGGCGAGCCTGCAGTCTCTTGCCACACTTCCTGTAGCTCCGGTAGTACTTCTGGATCAGCAAGGCAGCACGCCGGCTCTGCTGGAACTTTTTTTGTTCATAGTAACTTCGGAATTTGCTCTGGATGAGGATGGCCGCCTGTGTCATCTTTTTATAAAGTGCATACTGTAGGGGAAACAAGAAGGAGCAAGACAGTAACAACAGGGGCTGCACAAGCCTGTGGTCCCGTGTGCTCAGGGAAGGGGAGGAGAGAGGCTCTGTTTCCCTTCTCATCCAGGTCTCTGCCTGGGGCGCCACCATCACCACCACCACCGAGGCAGTGAGGATTGAGTATCTCCACCTACCTTCCCCAACAGAAAGCACTGCTTAATGGGTTGCCTGCAGACAGTACTCTGCTTTGTATACGCTTTCTCCCCAAAATATCAAAATAACTGCCTTTCTTGACAAAGATTTTAATAGCAACAACTTAGACATAGGTGATAGAACATTATTTTCAAAGTGAAGTTTTAAATGCTTCCTTTAAAATTAATATTCACTATGCAGTTTGGGAACATGTTCAACCCTGTTCTGCTGCCTGCTCCCCACATACATACACAGATCTCTCTACAGCCAGCACCTGCTTTCTAACTATCATTCCCCATGGTAAATTTCATTTTTCTTTTCTTTTCTTTTCTCTTCTCTTCTCTTCTCTTTTCTTTCTTTCTTTCTTTCTGAAGAAGTGGGGATTGAACTCAGGCCCTTACACTTGCCAGGCAAGTGCTTATTCTCTTGAGCTATCTCCCCAGCATCCCCCCCATGGTAAATTTCTGATGGTGTTACAAGGTCCCAAATGCAAGGCTTATCATGAAACGCTGACACCTTCAATCCATGTCACCCTGTGAAAGATAATACTCATCAGACCAACACAGTATCAAAGCAATGAACTCTGGGAAGTTATGAGAGGGCTGGGGCCTGCTCAGGTTCCAAGGCCAGCAGCCTCTCTTCCCTCAGCTGGCTACCGAGCAGGAAAGGCCAGGGCTGGAGGCCCCAGAGGAAGTCTGGGTCCTTTTAAGGGTCAGTCCAGGCACCAAAAATAGAGTTTTATCATGGTCTAAAAATGATATGTCCAGATTTCTAATGGGATAGAATATGACAAGAAGTCACACAGAGCCCTTTGTTTATGAGAAGGCAACTTACCATTTTAAGGAAAAATACTCCTTGGAAAATCCCTGCATCTGCCTAACTATATCCCTGGATGTATGAGGTGGAATGAGGGGAGGAAACTGACTTCTCAATGGTCCAGATTGAGGCCCCTTCTGCAAGCAGCTTCTTCAGTCCCATCTGACCTGCTTTACTTTCATTTCCATTGGTCCAAAAGTCTTTTAAGACAAGAACACTGGGTCCTACAGTGCTTCTGTGGCTGTCACCACCTTGGCTTGTACACACGGCACATTCAAACCTGCTGCACTACTGGGCAGCCCGTCATGGAAAAAGGATATTTATTTAGTGGCCACTTGGCTCACAGTAATTGGCTTGGACGGGTCGACACTAGCCAAGAAAATGTCCAATTATGATTAATGCCAAAACCCGCTCCGACTGAAAAACCACAAGGTCCCAGAGGATGGATGCACTGTGGTGAGGTGGCCTGGCAAGGGACACTGTCTGTCTCACGACTGTGCCATCTTAGTGGCCCCTCCTTGGAGCTGGTGATGGGTGTGGAGTTTGTGACTCTGGTGGAATGGTTGTGAGAGGACTTGGGTGTATCATTACCTTCAAGGCTATCCATGTCAGCTTGGGGGAGAAACAGAAAATACAAGATTAACGTTAGATTGCTGAATTAATAAAACTGAAAACCAGAATCAATGAAACTCCCCCATAAAAGGCAACTTAACTATTTTAATGTTTTCCATTTTCTGAGGTATCTACCATACAGTTGTTACTAATTCCAAAAATAATGCCTTCTAGCCTCATACTTGCAGATAAATAATTCTTTGGGAGGATTTGTTTCTTTTTAAGTCTGAAACTATATTTTGGAATAAATACCTGTCCTAACCACAGGTGTGAGATCCTGTTTCTGTGTCTCAGTTGTGCTAATGTCAAGCGGGCCCCCCCAATGGAAGCCAGAACGATTTCCTTGCTGCAGGGCTGCAGATGCCGTCGTGTCAGCGTTTACACAATAAGCCTTCATTTTCTGGGATCATGAACTCAACTGGCTACAGCTGGCGAGATTCTTTCCCTGCTCCGTGGACAGGGCTTAAGCCTAGAGTCACCTGGGCATGGCAACCTCGTCAGAAACTAAAGCGCTGTGTCAGAAGGAGCGAGCACAGCCACACCTTGCTCTGGGACGATTCAATGTCTTCACACTTACTGGTCTTTAAGCAAAAGCATGAGACCCATGGGAAGTGCAAGCTAATGCAAGATTCTAGAGTCTCCTGGCAGGATTGAATTTTATCATGCAAACTCATCTTAACCAGCGAGGAGGAAATCATTAATCCTTTACAACCACCTTGGTTATTAGAAAGTTGTATCCACTGAGCCTCACCTTCCTCATCTTTAACATGGAAATAAAACCACTCACTTTGGATAATCCTAAAAAGCAAGAGAGCTGATGTGTGCGGAGCTCCAGCACACAGGGCACTGCATGGCTGCAGGTCCCCTTGACCAGCCTGTAGGTGCTTTTGGAAACAGCAATCCTACACCAAAGGGGATGGAAACAGCCTTTCTGTACCTGCTGCCTAGGGAAATACAAAAGCAGTTTAAGGTGCTCTGAGCTTTTTAAAATTTTTGAAGAGCTTTTACAATTCTCCGTTTTAAACGGAAGATGCTGAAAGGATGCTGAGCACAGACTGCACTGCCTGTGTAGCTCAACACCAAAGCTAAGTGGCTGCCTTCCCTGATGAGCACACCAGACTCCCTGAGGTGCTTTAATTCCTGCGGGGCCTAGGGAATGCCTGGGACCTAGCTCCTTACCTCAAACACTAGTACCTGTCCTGTATCACACCAATACCTCACGGAGGTGGTAAGACCAAAAGGCCGCCACTTGGAACCTCCTTTCTTTGGTAGCTCAAGCTAAACTGCATCTGGGTTCGCTCTGCTTTCTAGGGAAGGTGACTCAAACGATGCCTTTGGTTATATGGAGCTAGAGGGATTGCTCTTTAGCCAAGAAGCACATGGGGTCCTTAGCAGTCAGTGCTGCCTGGGCAAGATGCAATTCCCGCGGGTACAAACTGAGGTTTACCTGTTTATATTTTCTGTAACAGCGCTGGATGACAGCAGCAGCCACTTCCTGCTGTTCCCGCAGGGGTCGGCCCTTCAGGGTAAAGAGCAGGGAGAAGTCAGCAGCCATTAATCGCAAGTGCTGCACTTATAGCTTGAACAGAACCATTACCCGAGCATTACAGCTTGCTCAGCACCGAGACCCCAGGTTTACCAAAATTCACTGACAATTATAAATTATGAAGTCATGGAATAAACTTCAGAGTGCTTTTGCTTCCAAATCAAACCATCATATTGGATTGTTAGAGGGCCTAAAACACAGTGATTTTTAAAATATTCAACAACTTAGGCACTGTACCACTTTCCATACCAGATCTCAACAGTCTTCACTAAGTTAATCCCAACTATTCCACCTTTCAATCAATAAGTAATGGCTTTTACCATCGATGGGGGGCTGCTTTGCCAAGGACTTAAGAATCTGCAGAGAGCTATGGAGTCTTCTTCCCATCAGTGAGGCACATGTAGGAGATTGATTTTTAATTATAAATTATGAGCTTTCTAAAGTCCATCCCCGGGCTTCTAGTGGAAAACCCTTGCTTTAGGTCACAAATTCCTTGAGGCATAGGTATCAACTTTATATAAACTAAATAAAATATCCATTATCAGCAATAGTAAGTTGAGGTGATGACAGCTATCCCACAATTAACCAACTATTAATCATTTAATATGATCTAATTCAAAACACTGAAGAAGATTTAAAGTCAGGAGAGAAAAAGAACACAAGATGCTCTTCATCTGCACGATGCTGTGCCTCATCTCCCCTCCCTGATCTGAAGACCAGCAGGGCATCAGGACGCTGCCACTGTACCTTGTATTTCCGGAAAGCAGTCTGAACGAGCCTGGCGGCTTCATAGAGTTCTCGCTGCTCGTGATCAGACAGAGTTAGCTGGGCAAACTCATTCTCTACCTTCTCACTGGTAGATGCACTCAGGAATTCAGACCAGTCTGCCGCCGAGGGAAGGTTGGGTTTCTCAAATGCCATTTCACTGACTGGAGAGCCAACGGGGCTCAAGCTGGTATTAGAAGAAGGGGTTAGAGGTTCGTTATATGCGCTTCTGAAACAAGAGGAGAAAGGGAAGAGTGAGTGCCTCTTCGGTGCAGCCTGTTACCTGTTAGCCCTCTAGACAAGATGGCATCCCCCCGAGCCTGCTGTGAGCAGTGAAGACTGCCTTCTTTCCCTTAGCTGAGCTGCCGAACCCACCCAGTGCCTCAGCTGGCTTTCGATTAAACTCACAATCAAGTGCACCTATCAGGAGTTTACAACTCTGCTAAGTACAAGTCTGGTACGGTGAGCACACTATGCTTCCCCTATGAAACTTCAGCCAGACCTAGTCATGCCACTTCACCTCATACATGCTGATCTAGCTAGAAGCTAACAGAAGTGGTGAGACAGAGCCAGGCCTCCAAGGTGGCAATGGAACATGCCCTAAAGCCTTCTTCCTCCTGAGGTAAAGCCCTGCATTCCACTGCATGGACCCTGTGCCCTTTGCCACCTGGCCTCCTGTTTCATTCCGGCAGCTATCCTGGGAGCAGGCCCAGAGTCTTCCTACCTGATCTGGGCAGCACTGGGCAGGCGATCGGTGTCTGCTAAGTAACTGGCCAGCCAGCTCATTGTACTACTGACAGTGGCAGGGTCTGTTCTTTCCAATGCTGGGGACTCCTCAGGGACAAAGCTTTCCTGCTTGATTCGGTCAGGTGTGGCCTCGATAATGTGCTCTGCCAAGGTCATCATGTTCACCTTGAAACAGAAGTTCACAGAACACTCAGGTTAGAAAGGGCCCTTCAAAGTTAGTCACTCTACCCACTTACAGCCCTGGTGAGAAAAAAAGGATAGGACAGAGTGCACTCAACCCCCTGCATTCAAACAATACTTTAAGGTTATTGCATGATTCTCCCAAATATGCTGCGACCCAGACCTGATTATCTCCCAAGCATGGTTCAACTAGGAGCCTTTGGTCATGCCCTGCAGAACACCTGGCTGGTGCCTAGTCCTCTCAGCTGCACCAGTCACTGAACACTACCATCTGGTGCTAGGCAGTGCTGCGGTAAGATGTCTTAACAAGGTGACGCTGGTAGCTGCCTCGCCAACGTCAAACCATCCCTTCTGCTTCACCAGGGAACCCTCACCTCTCAGCAGCAATGCACCAGATGGACTCCAGGGGATCACTCACAGTCATGCTACAATAACTGGGACTCCCCCAGCCCATCGGGTACACCTGATAGACTGCAACCCGCTTCCAGATGACAACGTGCAGGGGTCTGCCAGGAGGGCTCTGGCAAAGCCTGTATGCCCAGCCCACCCTCTTCCTGCTTCCTGCCTTGACTTCAGCCAATACTGTGTGGGTGTAACAGAAAGCAGTGTGCATGGCAAGGACAGCCAGAGAGGAGAAACCTAGGGTGGCAAAACTAAAATCCCCAAACCCTTAGGCCCCTGGTGTATCATTGAGCAACTGGACCTCCTGATTTGTTATGTAAAAAAAAATTTTTTTTAATTAAACCCACACAGGTTGCTGATATCAAATATCCCCAACATATAATTAAGAACCCTCAAAGCCAATATGAAGATTCTTTTAAAAATCAAGATCAGATATATGGGCTCAATGTTTTAATAATTTCCTCACATACCTCTTGAAAATGGTAACTGAGAAAGAGCCATTTAGGTTTTTAAGGAAAGCGAAATGTTCTTAAGAAGCAGTTCGAGCACACTTCAGAAGTGTCCTATGGGAAAGAGGCCAGGCACAGACAACTACACGGTGCCAGGCTTCATTCTAGGCAAGGTAAAACCCGAGGGATCAGGTCCGATCGGTAGCTGGCAGTTGCGTCAGCAGGGTGGAGCAGACTGCACAGGGGCTCCGGAAACCACAGGCACATCCTGGCGAGGGGTCCTGATGCCCATCATGCATGTCCGCTGAGCTTCATGACACTGGGAACTTACATGAGCACTGAATGGTATGGCATGAAAACCACACCCCTGGAAAGCTGCTAAAGGTCTTTATAATTTTCATTCCCAGACAAGGATTACTTTTTGTCATAGAAATAAACAGGATAAAAATAAAGAAAAATGCTGCAGCTTTCCATCCTTGGTTGGCCTCTTGATCTGACTCCAACAAACAGAAGCAAGCTCTGTTTCTGTTCCTCTCCCAGGACGACACTCGCATTCTCACAGTTCTTCTGAGATACGATCTGGATTGTGTTGTGCGGGCTGGCCTTGAATTCCTGGGCTCAAGGGATCCTCTGCCCCAACCTCCTAAGTAGGCAGCATGGACAAGCTTAACTTCAGCCTTTATTAAAAGTGAAGAGGAACTTCTGAGCCCTGCATGTCACCACTCTAAAATCAGGTCCTGGGGCTGGGGAGATAGCTCCGCGGCACGAGTGCCTGACTGGCAAGTGCAAGGTTATGAGTTTGAACCCCGGTCCCACAAAAATAAAATAATAAAATATAAATAAATAAACAAACAAACAAACAAACAAATATATATATAAAATCAAGTCCTTCTCCATTTTGTGATCACCCAACTGACCCAAGCACCATAATGTGACAGTGCAGATTCTGGGACAGCAAATAGCCAAAACTTTTTATTGTGATGACTGCAAAAAGCAATTTAAATAATTTTATAACAAATAACATACTCAGGAACCAGACCTTGAAAATAGCTCTTAAATTTCTTGGATTCTGCTTAGAGAAGATAGCTTTATGTATATATATAGATATAAATATATAGATATAGCTTTGAGTTTTTATTCAAATTCTTCATCCTAGTTAAGTGATCAATTCCCTTATGTCTGTCCTAGGTATCCAGAAACAATGACTACTTATCTATATATACATTTATGCATATATACACACATGTATATATATTAGTCACACATGCAGTATCTGTGGAGTCATAACTATAATAATTTTAGCAATTATTAAATGATTGTTATATCAAGCTTCTAATCGTACTGTTGAATTTTTTTGTTTTTGTCTTTTTCAGACAAGAGTCTTGCTCTGCTGGCCTTCAATTCACTTTGTAGCCCAGGCTGGCCTTGACCTCACTATCCTCCTGCCTCAGCCTCCCAAATTTCTTTTCATACAGACGTGATCTGACATACCTTGAGGCCTGATGCCATAGTCCCTGGCTCTTTTCTTCCTCGTCTTTGCTTCAGGGTTTAGAGCTTACATTGCTACGATCTGACAGGGGTTCCTGTCACATCTTTTTGAAAACTATTTATATATAAGGTCATTATTTGCCTTGAATTGTCATTTTTTTCTATGATGCTAGGGATTGAGCCCAGAAAGCTATGAGCTGCACTCCCAGACCGCCTCACTATTTTCAGTTTTGAGACCTACGTCTCACTAAGTTATCTAGGCTGGGCTTGAACTTGCAGTCTTCCTGCCTCAGCCTCTCGGGTAGCTGGGATCACAGTGTGCACCACCACGCCTGGCAAATTAAGTTGTACTTTTCACCTTTTTGTTTTTCCTTCTTCATGCTGGGGGTCCAGATCAGGGCCTCCATGGGAGTGACTCCCCCCCACTCCGCCTTTTTCTTTTGATATTATCTGAAAGTGCTTACTCGCTTTGTTTTCCTTTGTTCCGTCTTTTCACTGTATCTTTTATAAGTGGCATATATTTTGTTCTTTTCAGTTCAATCCAAGAATCCAAGTGATCACAAAAAATCCAAGTGGAATTGCCACTTGCCAAAGTGTGGAAGGCTCCCTCACTTGGGAAAACAACCCTATGATATGTCTTCTGCTTGTTAGTATTGCTTCTTAGCATTCCTGGACATTTTCCAAATAAGCCAAACCGTTTTCTCCCGCTTCGGTGACTTGTGAATTCTGCCTTTATGCTATGAGCTGGATACTGCTCTATTCACATCGCAAGCGGAACAAAATCTGTGCTCTCCTACAAACCAGAGCAACTTCAACATACTTTCGTATCTTTCTTCTCCTATTTCTGTTTTTGTCATGGTAATTGGACATTTTAGTTCTTTTTCTTTTTAATTTTAGTTCTTGACTCTTTTTTTTCCAATTTTTTTTATTGTTTAAATTTAACAATGGTTATATTACATATTTTCATCATCAGATCAGTTTAGATTAATACATATAGGTATTAGTTCTTGACTCTTTAAGTATTATTTTTCTTTCATCTAAAGAATTTCCTTCTAACAACAGCCTTTGGCGCATGGCCATGCTGCTGACCACTGCGATGCCATACTGGTGCTGCTGGGCTGGCTGTTCGTGAACCTCTGTGAACCCTGTCTTGACACTGCTTGAATTATCTGATGACTTTTTTTTCATTTGCCAGAACACCTC
Organism: Myocastor coypus; assembly: GCA_004027025.1. NCBI lineage: Eukaryota > Metazoa > Chordata > Mammalia > Rodentia > Myocastoridae > Myocastor > Myocastor coypus. The sequence continues at coordinate 34,248 of PVJA010001591.1, forward strand.
TTCAGACTGCCAGATTGTCCACAGGCACATGCTTTCCTTGGCACAATACTCTCTTAAGACTTGGTAAAAACAGGAAAGTTTTAGCTGTCATTTTCTTTTTTTTTTTTGTCTTTTTGAGACAGGGTCTTGCTATGTAGTTGAGGCTGGTCCTGAGCTCACTTTTGTAGCCCAGGCTGGTCTCGAACTCGCACCAATCCTCCTGCCTCAGCCTCCCGAGTGCTAGGATTACAGGCATGTGCCACCACGCCCAGCTAGCTGTCATTTTCTATTTGCTACATCAAGTCTCTTTCTGTGAAGTTCAACTACTATAAAGCTGTGCTGTCCGACAGCCATTTATTTATTTATTTATTTATTTATTTATTTATTTATTTATTTATTTATTTTGTCTTTTTGAGACAGGGTCTCATTATGCAGTTCAGGCTGGCCTTGAGCTCACTTTTGTTCCGACAGCCATTTAAACTTAAGTAAGCCTACCTGGGATCACAAATTCAGGGTTATGTTTTCTTCAGACAGTTTCTTGTTCAGGTTGGTCCTGAACTCACTATGTAGCCCAGGCTGACGTTGAACTTGAGGCAACCCTCCTACCTTAGCCTCCTGAGTGCTGGGATTACAGATGTGCATCACCAGGCCTGCCCACAAACTTAGTTCCTGAGCTAGTGTGCAGTGTGCAGGGCACAGTTCCATACTGCCGGAGGCTCTGCTGGGCTGCCCTGTCCCAGATACTCAGCTCCACTCTCCTCTTTTGAGCACCTAGTTTCCAATACAATCTGCTCTCTTGTTGTATTTATATTAATAAACACTGTTCTAGATTGCTTAGCATTGACATCTGTTATATGTTCCATGAGGAACTGTCTACAGCAGGTCTTGGCAAACAATGCTAGAATGAATCCAGCCAGCTACCTGCTATGTAAATAAAGTTTTATTGCAATGCAGCCATGTTCATTCTTTTTTGGGAGGGGTACTCGGAATCAAACTCAGGACCTTGCACTTACCAGGCAGGTGCTGTGCTGCTGAGCTACATGTCCATCGTTCATGTTCATAGTCATTTAATACTGTCTATGGTGCTACTTATGCTGCTAGGGCAAAAGTAGTTTTAACAAGGTCACCATGGCCCGCAAAGCCCAAAACAATTCACCACCTGCCTCTTTACGGAACTTCGCCAGAGTGTGATGTACGACCTGGTTAACTCTGACTTTGCAGGCTCCCATGGCTCCTGTGGCAGGGAGATTCCGAGCACAGCCTCCAAGCCACTGAGGATGCACCACAGGAAAGCATATGTGCTCACCCTACGTCACACAGTGAAGGTGGCAGGAATGGTCCCTAGGACGCAGGCACGGGGTGGCCCCATGACCAGGCCCCACCCAGGTACACCGGCTGAGGCAGGCATCTCCTTCCTTTGTGCCCTCCTGCTGGCTGTGTCACTTCTGTAGGGGCAAGTCTCCTGTTGAATTTCTACAAGGAGTTTCTCCTCTTACTTTTGTTTTGGGGTTAAATCAAAGGGAAGTTGGAGAGAGGAATCCCTTTGGAAATTGCAAGAGTTTTTCCCCTCAACCTCATTTATCTTCCTTCCTCCCTCCCTTCTTTTTCTTAAGGATTTGGTACAGGGTCTCACTATGCAGCTCAGACTCACAGCGATGCTCCTGTTTTCAGTCTCCCCAGCACTGAGATTACAGGGGTGCACCACCACACCCGGTCTCAGTGCCTGGTTCAGCACACCTGGGGGCAGGGCTGGAGCAGCATGTGGTGCCAGGGATCAAATCCCAATCCCTGTGCTTGCCTAAGGAGAAGTTCAGTCTGCTGAGCTATCACACCAGCCCTTTCCAATATATCTTAATGGAATCTGCTTAATAGCTACATTTGAGTAGTGTTTATTCCAGTACATTGTCTCTTAGTCTGTAACAGGTCCAGTGCCCTAAATGGACGACGTATGTCGTGCATTTGTTGTTAGGGCAGGAGAGTATCAGGTCCAGAGATTTTCACTGCACATACTGAGAGCCCATGCCCTCCACATCCTCCACAATGGCTACAACATGGCTATGCCAAGGTCCCTTAGATAATCTAGATTCTGTCTTTCTCACCAGCTGGTTTTAGGGCCTCAGCTCTACTATATAGCTAATAATAAAGACAATGACACTGGCACACTGGCATCAGAGACACAAGGAGGAGGCAGGTGACTTCTCGTAGGGTCACAGCGAGTCTGGAGCAGCTGGTGCCAAGAGGAAGGCTCTACTGAGGCCTGGGCCTGGCACTCCAGACCTCATCACAGTCTGATCCATGCCAGGAATATGCAGGCCGAGCACAGAAGGCCTGCCAGCATCCTCGTGGAGAACAGTGCGCCACTAGCCCTCCCCAGGGAGGACACGACGCCAGGGCCTCCGGAATGAGCGCAGAAGATCCCGGAGATGCAGGGTGCAGGCCTCTGCGCTCACCTGGCCGCTGCTCACCTGGAGGTCATCCATGGGCTGCGAGCACGCCTCGCTCTCTGTGCTGTCGCGGTAGGCCCCCAGCTCTGAGCTCGCCACCTCTCTGCTAGCCATCATCAGGACACTCATTGGTTCCCGAGGGCGCACCTGTGGAGGTGCTGTGTCCTTTACTACACTGGTCCCCTTCGGAGTTCCAGTCACCTGTACTGTAGACACACCAATGTAAAGATCTTTGGAATTCCACTTTACTACGGGCTGAGATCCAGAGGCGTGGAAGGCTGCGGTCTCTGGAGTGGGAGGGGAGGTTTCCCGGCTGTAGTCCCTCACTCCTTCACTGGGGCTGATTGTCTCGGGGACAGACTGCTTAGAACTAGGGCTCTGCTTCCTGATATTTGGCTGTTCCAGACTCAGTGCAGTGGAAAGCAGCTTCTCCTGCCTCGCCTGGAAGTACTCAGGGTTCAATTTATGCTTTTTGGGAGCTGGATAATCTTTGTGGCTCTCACTGCTGTAGTAATTAGAGGGTTCAGACCGAGGTCTTCTCAGCTCTGAAAAGTACAGTAGAAAGGAGAGTCAGGACAGGAGATAAAAGTCGGAACCCTAAAGAAGCAATATTTTTTCTATGCCTGAGAGACGCAAGCGCCAAGCCGGAACTTAATGTTTAGCTATTCCCCAGAAGCACAGGTCATATTCAGACAGTTCTCCCGCAGGTGGATTTCTTGCATGAACATAGAACTTTAGCTGTGTTCTATGTTTTTTTTGAGGGGAGGCGGGCAATAGGCAGTTTTAAAAGAAAATCAGAAACATTACAAAAACAACGCATGTGAATCTGAGATGGCCTTTTCTGAGGGCGGATGCAGAAAAGCAAATGGGAAAGCTGTCAAAGTCTGAGATACCACTGCTCTTGGTGTTTACCTGCATTGGTGCTCGCAATGACAGTGACTCCTTTGGGGACTTCTGGGGAGCTCACAGCCTCACTGTGCCACTGGGCCATCCAGCTGTCGGTGCTTGGCTCCTCACTTGGGGGACAGTGGATCCGGGGGTTCTGACCCAGCTGGGCCTGTTCATCTCTCTGCAGGTGCTCCAGACACTCCGCTAATTTCACATGGCCCCGAGAGCGGGCAATCCCCAAAGGCAGCCTTCCCAGAGAGTCCGGGATGGAGATGGCCCGGCGGTCCCACTTGTACAGTACTACAGCGGCCTCCAAGTGTCCCAGGGCACAGGCCCACATCTATAGACATGAAGGCAAAGACAACTTTCTCAGAGAGAGGGCCAAACTGCATTTTACCTTTGCCACTGCTGCTAGTGAACTGGCCCTTGTGGGAAATTCTATGTTACCCTTATAAGGTATCCTAGATAAATGTCAGTAAGGGTAATTGTGGGCTTGTTTAATATTCCATTGCAGAGTTCAGTCTGAGTAAATTCATTTATCTTTTAAGTAATATTCTATGACCCTGTTATATAACACTGTAAGAGTCATCTTTCTAACACACCTGTGTAAACTCCCAGTAATACAGCTTTTGGTGAACTGGTAAGAAGATCTTTAAGGAAGCACATTTAAATACTTCATTACAGAATTCATGGTGTGCCAAATGATTAAATTTATAGTAACAAAGCACAGTTCACAGCTGATCCTTAAGTAGCACTTTCAGATTTCACAGGGCTCTGACCTCACCTGGCCAAACTGGGAAAATGGTCAGGAGCAGAAACGAGCCTGTTTCTTACCAGAGGAGTGCAGGAGAAGTGGTCCACATTCAAGGGGTCGACCTCCAGCTCCAAGTCAATGCTGTCCGCATGCTTTGTGCTGTAACAGAGCACCGCAGTCTCACACACAGTCCAAGCAAAGGCAACACCAAATATTACTATCCCTACAAAGATAAAACCAAATGGGGCATCTAGCCTCACTGATGTGAAGACATATTGGCTTCCCACGGTAGTTTGGACTGTCCCTCTGGCTAGGAGCCCAAAGAAAACTAAACAACTCAACATTTACTTAGTAACTCAGGCAGTAGCTCTGGGCATTACGTTCATAAAGGTCCTTTGGAAATTGTCCTCCAGGAAAGCTGCTGGCTCCCAGCCTACAGAGCATACTGAAGGGCAAGCCTTTCCTCCGCTGGTGGAAACGCTCACGAAGCTGTATGCTGGTGAGCAGCCCCTCACGCCCCAGCCTTACCGCCACTTGATGAGGGTCTGGATCAGGGTGGCATAGCCCTGGGCAGCAGCCAGGTGTAAGAGGGTCATCCCCCGGAAAGTCTTGGAGTGGATTAAATGCTTGGACTTTGCCCAGCAGGCCCGGCTCATCATCTTCTCACACACGATGACCACACGACTCTCAAAGCAGCTCCCCAAAGTCCCAGGTCCAGAGGCACACTATTGTCAGAAAGCCCACGTTAACCACTCTTGTGACTGATGCCTGACACAGATGGCATCAGTGCTTTCACAAAGTAGAAACAATGCTCTGTGATTGATTAGCAACTAAAAAAAATGGAAAACATAAAGCCCTGCGACCTTCTGGGAAGGAGAGCACAGAATGGACCTAGTCCCGCTGCTGCAGAACTTCTCCAAGGCCATGGTACAAGGTAAGTTCCTGTACCTCTTGGAGAACTAGCATCTGCCTAGGACAGCTGGCAGGATGACAGTGATCTTCACAGGGACCACCTCAGTGAAAGCATATGCTCTGAGGAGAAAAGAAAACCAGCCTAGCCTCCTTGCTGAAGCAAACATTCCAGACAGTAGATTATTGTTTCCATCAAGGGCATGAGACTTTCTTGGTACTTCTGAAAGAAAGCTATGTCACTGTCATGTGGGTGTATTCCTTCCCTAAAGAAATTCTCAAAAGCATCTAGTAATTTTTATTTTTTATGGATACTAGAGAAGCATGCAAGGTCTTCAAATTTGAGTGTTGGCAATAATAACAAAGGTTCCTAAGAAAGGCAATTCTCTAATTTTAACCACATGGTTTCTTCATGTAAACCCATTGTAAAGGAAGAAAAATTAAAAAGTAAATAAGCTTATTTGAGCCTCTGTGGTAGGAATTTTATGTTTAAATCTCCCACACAAATGGCATTTCTGTAACAATTTGCATCCTGGAGTTAAGCATTTTTTTTTCCCCTGGCAATAAATTCCACATAATTTAATTACTACAGAGACACTGTTGTTCTTCAGTGCTTTGTATCTTCAACTTTGGAAAAACTGCCTCCAAAACGAAGGACCTGTGATGGATATGATGTCGTCCTCCTCAGAGCAGTAAAGCCTTCTCAGAGGAGTACAGTGGGGTGATTCCGAAAAGCAGGAGCCTGACCTTGGCGAGGAAGGCCCGGCACAGCTGCTCCATACACAGCAGAGAAGCGCAGTCTAGGTGCATGGGAATCCCAGGTGGGGGACAAAGAGGGGTTTTTTACATTACATAAAAAGCAGTTGAGTTTTTATCATCACATGCAGCCAATACAGATGTTTAGAGGCACCAACTTAAACTGATACAGTTACTATGAAATCAGATTATAACAGACTAGTTGCCCAAGGACTGAGTTTTAACATGATTTTATATATCATTCTCTTCAGGCAACTCTTGTAGATACATAGCAAAGGATTTCATGGGAAACTCTTATTTTGGCCATGAGCTACATTAAATGATGATTTCTCACGTAGAAATTAATATTACAACATTAAGGAGAAACTAAGCTTAACAATATTTTACTATTTACTATGTCCCAAGACTTTTTTTTTAGTAGCCTCTTACAATGTCATGCAGGCTGTCAATCTTCCTGCCTCAGCCTCTCGAGTACACGACCTATTTATCTCTTTGGTCAGAAAAGAAAATCTGAGATTAAAGGAGGTTGGCTTTTTAGGTTTGGAACACTATACTTTATTTCATCGGTAACTGTTAGTGAAAATATTTACACCTGGTATTTCTTTTTCTTTTTTTATTAATTTTTAATAAGAAATAACAATATGGTAGTTTCAAAACACTTTAGTAGTACACTTGCAATAATTGACACATTGCATATTGTTGTCCTCATAATAGTTATACAGAGCACAGAGTGTGGACATAATATGTTTTCTAATCGATATTGGTAAGGAAATAAAAAAAAGAAAAAATTTTTTCTCTTTGAACTGAGAGGAAGTAGTTGTATATATAGTCCAATGTCCTTATTTGCATTGGGTTACCAGTGAAAAACTGGCAATGTTGGAGGTTGTTGGTTTAAGCCTCTTACAGCTCATCATACTAATCTAGCTCTGCATTTTATGCCTCATAATTAAGCTTTTCTGCTGGGTGATCAAGGGCAAGTTGAAGCAAAACCTGTATAACAAAACATTCATCTTTTGTATCTTCCAAGGTCAGATCCCTTCAGGATTAACTTTGGAACCATGTATAGTGCTTTGTAGAACCACTGTCAGTGTCAGCTACCGGGACGAGTCATCGCCACTACTTGACCAGTTTGCTGTGTATACTTGATATTTCTAAGGATCACAAAATAACAAACATTCACTTAACAGGGAAATTATTGGAGATGGGGGTGCAGCTGCAGCTCTGTGGCAGAATACCTGCCCAGCAGGTATAAGGCTTTGGGGTTCAATCCCCAGAAAACTAAAGTGAGGGAAGGCCAGGCCTGTAATTGCAGCTACTCAAGGGGCTGAGGCACGGGGATCA
>PVJA010001591.1:41418-54820 GCA_004027025.1 Myocastor coypus
AAAAAAAAAAAAAAAAAAAAAAAAAAAAAAAAAAAAAAAAAAAAAAAAAAAAAAAAAAAATTTAGGCAGAGGAATTCATTCGTCTTGATGAAAAGGACAGATTATGAGATTTTCAGGAACTATGTAGAATCAGAAAGAAATACTGCCAGGCCCTTTATCACTGGGCTCCATTGACAAACAGTCTGAAAAACAAAGGTCCTAAATAAAATGGGCACAGAAGTTTCAAGATCAGTGAGACTAAAATCAGTTTGGTCGCTTCCCCAGGCTTCACGCTGCTCATCCTAAGCACCCGTGAACGGTGCTCTCAGGTGTTGCCCTACGCTACACCCACGCAGTAATTCCATCCACAGCTCTCAGGCCCTTTTCCTACTGATCTTCTTGAATCACTGAGTTCAATTCTATTCGAGTTTCTATTTACCCTAAAGATGGGGATAAGACACGAAATGCCAAGTAAAATGGCTCTGGTTTAATTTTAACACTTGGCCTCCTTGCCCAAATCTAGGAGGGGTCAGCTTTGGGGGACCTGGGGTCAGCTGTCCTAGAAAAAGAAAGCACCAAGCACACAAAAGGGTGCTGGCGCTAGGCAGGACGCACCTGAGCTTGGCTCCCTCCGTTCCCGCTGCTGCCGCCGCCGCCACCACCACCTCCTCCACCACCTCCACCACCACCACCACCACCAGCCTGCTTGTGCTGCTGGGAACCCGTCATCTCAGCCATCCGCCTCTCCATCTGCTCCAGCCGCTCTAGGATGGACATCCTGAACTGGTTATCTACGGCACAAAAGAGTAGGAGTGAGGCTGTGGCCTGTGGCCTGGGCCACCCAGTGCAACTGGCATCCAAGAGACTGGCGGTGATGTCACCAGATCCCGGATCTCACCCCGGCTAGGCTTCCTCCTCACTGGCAAGCATGACTGGGGCATCCGGCAGTGCTATGTGCCTACTGAAGGAACCCAAACCACTGTGTGTCATATCCTGCTTTTGCATTCCTGGCCCTGCTTCTGTGTGTGAGATTTCCCAACAGAAACTTAAAGAGAACCACTGGCAAGGCTTCTACAGCAGACACACAAGGTAAATACAGTATAATGTAAGAGGGGGCTAGTTTGAGGGATGGGGAAGAAGTTTTGTTTTAAAAGTAGTATCATGGGGCCAGGGAGACAGCTCTGTGGCACAAGTGCCTGCCTGGCAAGTACAAGGTTGTGAGTTCGAACTTGGGTCCCGCAAAAAAAAAAAAAAAAAAAAAAAAGTAGTATCTGTTTGACCCAAACACCAACTTTCTATTAAAGGAAGCAAAAAATCCTCTTTCCTGATCCAGGCTCTAGCTTTTGTGCTGTATTTTAGCAACTGTGTCATTAATATGGGTCTCAGTCTCAGGCCAGCACAAATAGGTGTTTCACCTCCACATGAGAAAGGACACCAGGATGTGACTGCTGGATGTGGCAGTGTAATTTAAGAAAAAGCGTGATTCTGTTGAGCGGCGCTGGTCCATGTGTGCGTGCACACACACAGGTGCACGCCTATGTTAGATTCAGGCTCCCTCCTGCGCCTGACAACCACGATTGAAATTATCAGTACATGCAACCACTCATCAACAAACTTGAGTGAGTGCCGCACCAGGGCACCTACAAGGAACAGGAAGAAAGCAGGGAAATGGAAAAAAGAGTGCTAGGGGCTGGCCAAATAGCTCAGCAGATTACAGTACCTGCAAGCAGGCACAGGGGCCAGGGGTTCCATCCCAGGCCTGTCATGCTGGCCCAGTTCCTGAGGTGCACTGAGACCACAATTGAGAATGGGCATGGTGGTGTGAGCCTATAATCCCAGCTCTTGGGAGGCTGCAAACAGGCGAATCACTATGAGTCTGACCTAGTATTGAGACCCTGAACACCCAGTACACCAGACCTTTCCCTGAAAGGGGGGGGGAGCACTAGGACAAGGACCTGGCCAAGATGGGACAGGTAATGCTGGAGCTGGACAATGAGATGACCAGGACCCAAAGTGCCAGGCACCTGCGAGAGAGGACAGCACATGCAGGGCCCCAGGAGGAGCTGAGCTGGAGAGGCGGGTGGAGACCTGGGCAGGCACCACTGCTTGGAGCCCTGGCACTGCCAGGTGAGGGCTGTGCATCCCCAGTGCCCTGCTTCCTCAGCTCTCACCCGGGGACAGCAGCTGTACCTGTGACAGCCTGAGCCGTTCTGTGCACATGCTCAGAACGTGTTCCCAGGGTGCCTGCTGGCCTCACTGTCTCCAGGCAATGAACCAAGTGACAATACAGTTCTTACTACTGACAGCACCACTATCTGCAGAGTGCAATCATCTAAGTGGCAAAGAGGAACAAGTCCCCCACAAACCAAATATTCTGCCAGTGTTCCTTGGCACCCCGGCATGAAGCCCAAGGCTTGAGAACAGCACTGACCCTCCCACAGAACATACCAGGGCATGGAGTGTTCACACCATCTGGGAGGGATAGGCCCACTGAAGCCCAGGACGCCTGGGGCTGAACTGCTCCAGGACAGTGCGAACAGCCCTAAAAGAACAACCCTTTCTGTTTTAAGTGAGAAATAATATTGCTCCAATTTTACAACACAGACAAGGACAGGCAGCCTATCTCTCTCTCGGTGGGAATTAGCAGCTGGTTGATGACCTGGAAGAAACCCCACTGGGTAAGACCTGACTTGAGGCCACTGGCAAGAGGGCAACACTGGCGGCCTCGTAGCAGGTCCCTCTGCTCCTGGCACCTGGAGTCCTGTGGGGTGCAGGGCTCCACTTGCAGTCAGAAAACACAGAATTAGCTGTGGGCGAACTCTGGGCAGGGTTGTGTGAGTGCCATCCCTCATGGACAATGTCTCATGCCCACTTATTCTGCATAGCACCAGGCCAGACCTCATATACCCTGGAGTCCAAGCAGAGAGCCTTACGCATTCCTCATGAGGGCCTGGCCTAACTCTACTTCTCCCCAGCCACTGACCAGCTGTGCCTGCAGCCCACACTCTGGCAGCCTCTAAGGAGGCTGGTACCCACTGCACACATTTGAGTGCAGCAGTCCTGATTAACATCCTTGGCAGCAGAGGGCCAGAAGGCACTGGTGGGCAGCACACTGAGGCTTGGTCTCCAGATGCCCTGCCGCTGCCCCTGTGGAGGTGCTCTGACCCCACAGGGCTGTCCCTGGCCAGCAGATGCAGCAAAACTAGATCCTCCCTGACATCACAGTGTCAGGCCATGCCCTGCATCACCAGGTCAATACACAGCCTTTTCTGCACTGGCCTGGAGGTTCCCAGCTTCTGTTCTTAGGTTCCCAGCTGTGTTCCCTGTGGCTGTGTGGAGAGCACCTTCACATACTAAGATACTCTCAGCAGCACTTTACCAAGTCCCCTAGAACCAGTTACTCGCATCTTAGCAAGCACATATCATGCATTACAGCATCCTGGATCTCAGAGGAAAGCGACCAAGGGGCAAGTGTCCTACACACCACTGATGGACTCCTGAATGAGGTCCCACTCATTCCTGCTGAGCACGGCTGGGCTCATGCCTAGCCTGTTCACGTGGGTAAAGCCAGAGTCCTCATGTGTCCACTCCTGGCAAGTGAAAAGCCACACCTTTACACCTGTTTTGGCTCTGGCTTGTGATAACCAAAACAATCTCTGTAGCCTGAATGACACAGTTGTGTCTGTTTCCTCAGGAAAACAGTTCCAGGACCCCCTGAACATACCAAAACCAGAAGGTGCTCAAGTCCTCATGTAAAATAGCAGAGTATTTGCCAAGAACCTACAGGTATCCGAGTGCTCTAAGTCATCCCAGGATTACTTACAGCACCTGACGCAATGCACATGTTACGTAAGTAGTTATACGAAAGGAATAAAATCTGGGCGTGTTGAGTAGAGCATGCTCGTGGGCCAGCTCGTACCCAGAGCTCTCCCAGAGCAGGACAACAGCAAGCACTGCCCTTCTAGTCCAGAGTTACCTTGTAACTGACCCCAGGGCCGACAGGCTGGACAGTCTCAAACTGAACCAGACCGTGGTCAAGTCCCACACAGGCTAATTTGCAAAACTCCATCTCAAAAGTATGGGTAAGCATATCACACCATGGTAGGTCTCTCTGGGTTAGATCCCCAGAAGGGGGCAGATAAAAGCAACATTATATCATCACTATTAACTAAATTAAAGACTGGAATCTGACTGTACAACTTCTCCCATAAATGTGCTTTTTCTGTCTCTGGGTACAACCTAGAATACACCACATTTAGCTTTTTTTTTTTTTTTTTTTGCGGGGGGTGCCTGTAATTCCAGCTCTTGGGAGGCTGTAAACAGGCAGGTCACTACAAGTCTGATCTAGTAGTGAGACCCTGAACACCCAGACGCGCCTCAACTTAGGTTTGTCTGTTCCCCAATGCCGGGAAGGGGACAGCAGGATTTCAACAAGGCCCCACAGGGTGGAGTCCCTGGCTCAGCACACAAACCAGAAGGTGTGAAAGGATGCGTGGGCTGTGTGTTCAGTTACGGTGGCATCTGCTGCGTCTCTCTAGGTAGTTACCAGATCTTCTCATTCTTTCTCTTGTTCATTCTTGGAGCCAAGCTTCTCGGCCCAGCCCATACTCACAGAGAGGGACACAAGCCCCACCTCACAGGTGGGGAAGTACCCATGTATTTATAAGGAGTCCTTCAGAGGAGGATCTGTCCTGCCCGCCTTGGTCATTCAGCCTCCAATTCCACATCATTTTGTTTAGTGCTCGGTGTTCCCGCTCTGGCCCGAGAACTCTGCTGGCCGTCTCTCTGCTCCTGAGTAGCTCTCACCTCTTCTCTGCTGAGCGCCTCCTTACTCTCTCACACACGTGACAGCTGCCTTGCTGTGGCTCTCCAGCTCCACCTTTTATTTCTTCTGCCCGAGTCCTAGATCACCGATTTCCCTAAGGAGTGCCCCCCACCCCTGCTCCTTTTAGACTGTGGTGCTGGGCGTGCTTCTTGGTAGGGGCACCAACGCTTTTAGATCTTCTCAGCGGACAGAGCCAGAAATATCCGCATGCACGTGTACCCACAAGGCTGAAACTATTTCCATATCCATCTGTATATATTAAGTTTGAGTCCACACTGATGTCTGTTCTCTAATGCAGCAGCACAGCATTTATTCTAGGCTCGTAGGGGCTTTGTAAGCAGAAAAAAAGGATAATGAAAAGAAACTGTGTGTCCCCTAAACAGAGTAAGCCAGTGTGGGATACACTGTAAATGAAACTTACTGATGCAGTAAGCTATGGAAAAATCTACAGTCCTAACTTCTGTTTTTTGTTTGTTTGGCTATGTGTGTGCATGTGGTATCAGGGATTAAACCCAGGACCTTTGCACTAAGCTACATTCTTAGTCCTCCACTCTGTCCTCTGAGCCAGGATCTTGCTAAGTTGCCCATGTTGAGCTCAAACATGTGATCTTCCTGCCTCAGCCTCCCAGAGTGCTGGAATTGCAGGCATGGGCCACCACACCAGACCTCGTATAGGTATACCTAAATGCCCTGTTTACTCCAGTTCTTACAGCTTCCTACCATATTGAAGACAGAAAAAAAAAATGTACTCATAGCCCTGACAGTTTTGAGTATTATAAAAATCCAGAAGAAGAAAGTATTTGCTAATCAACCACCAGCCCAAGAGTCCGGGGAGGGTGAGCTGCACATTCTCACTCCCTTCTTCCAGCCTGTCCTCAGAGCGATTCTCAAGGTGCCACAGAGTGGTCCCATGGGCATGTAAAGGGTTTTTTTTAGTTTATGTATTGGCAGTGTCTCACTATGCAGCTCAGACTCACAGTGATCCTGCTGCCTTAGCCTCCCCAGCGCTGGGATTACAAGTGTGGTCCACCACACCTGGCTGTGCCTTTAATTTTTTTTTTTTTTTCCTTCTGTATTTAGTACAGGGTCTCACTACACAGACTGGACTCCTAGTGATCCTCCTGTTTTCAGCCTCCCAAGCACTGGAATTATAGGTGTGTGCCACCACCACACGCAGTCTCTGTTGCCCCCTCAGAACACCCTGGGGGCGGGGCTGGCATGTGTCTTTAATCTTTATTTATTTATTTATTTATTGACAACTGGTAGGTTCGCTTTTTCTATTTTTCAAATATTTTAAATATAAAACAATATATGTGGTACATATTATCAAAATAAGAATAGCAAATTAACAAATAGTGGTTGCACCACATATTTTTATCATCAAATCTTTTTTGTGCCTTTAATGTTTAAAGGAACGGATTCTCATGGCTATGTTGGGCAACAGAACATGGGGTTGCTCCTGACATGATACCGGATAACTCAGTTTGAAGAACTAAATTCTTCTTGGATGTATAAAATAAAAACTCAAGGGTAGCGTGGAGTATTCTCCAGCAACTGTCCAGATTATGCTCTTTGGGGGTTCTCGCACAGCTCACTGTTCTCCAAACACATAAAGAATTTTCCAGGCCCCAGGGCCTTTGCCAATGCCTCCTGCTTCTCTGCTCAGAATGTGACCTAAACATCACTCCAATTGCATGATGGGCAGTAGCTATGGGGCTTCTGCAGCAAGACTGCCCTTTCTCTATTGTTTCTGATCTTTCAAACAACTCAAGAGAGTCTTTCACAGAGGAGAAAGCAAAGGCTCAGAAAACATTAATTACCCCCAGCCACATTACTTCTAAGTATGAAGACAGACCCAGAATCCAGTTCACCTCTATGGTCCTTTCTTTTTGCTATGCCCCGTTACCCTTCCATGTCCTGCCCGCTGTCTGAATGGCCCTCGGCCAAAACATGTAGTCCTTCTCCTACACATCCTGACTTCAGGCCAGATGGAGACTTCTGTGGAAGCAGTGACCTTGTCTCTATGCTAGCACCAGGAGCAGACTGAGCGCTCCTGGCAAGGGAGGCTATTCCAGCTTAGGCATCTGGAGGCCGACAGACTGCTCCGCCCATGGCTGATGGACTGAGGATACTGAACAGGCTCTTCAAGCTGTGGTCCATGGCGGACCTGAAGTTCTAGCACTTGTGTCCGTGGAGACAGCTGGTGACTCAACAGTCAAAGCCCAGCACAGCTGACCTGACCGTAGGGGAGAAAGCTCCCTACGTTGGTCCACTCGGCTGGCTCCATTTCATTTTGGTTCAGGTAAAGAAACTGTGGCATGATGAGTGACAGCTGACACAAGCTGGAATTTCTTGGTGACACCACTCTTCTTTAGCCACAGAGCTTTCCATTAAAAATTCCAATTTGACTGGAATTCTTTCTCCCTGGAATACGGTCGGCAGTGAAGGACTGTAGCTAGTGACGAGCATGCTTAACAGATCCTCTGGTGCAGCTATGCTGTTCTTGCGACGTTTTCCCTGTATTCAACCACTACAATGAAAAACATTTCCTGGGCCATCCTCAGGGTGTGGCCCCAAATGCCTGCCCACGGGCCACTACACAGTATCTCCAAACCGGAGATCCGGTTATCACAACTGTGAGTGAAGCCACCCAGTTCCTTCTGCCGGAGCAGGAGAGAGTTCTGCCTTGGCAGGTAAATGAATGAAGGAGCAATCATCAAATACCATCTGCTATTTTAAAACGCGTTATTTGTAGCTCAAGTGCACATGAGCCTCCCGTTGCTATTTGGCCCAAGAACAGGAGGCCATCTCTCACCCCACTTAGAGCCACTGGCTGTGCTGGCAGCGGGAGCCCATGACGCAGGAGGCGGCAGGACCCTGACTATTCCTGGAGGGAACTGCAACTGCTGCTTAGGGAGTCTCCTAAATTCTCTAGGAAGCTCAGAAAGATGAGGAAAATGAAGCCACTTAATTCCTTCCCAGAATAAACAGGGCCACTCCAGTCCATTAAGCTGCTCCTCCCCTGCAAGCCATTAGAGATGTCCAAGTGCAGAGAAAAGGGGAAGGTCCAGGCGTAGATAAGGCACACGCTGTACCATTCTGATTTTCCAAAGCAACGGCTAAATTTAGCCTTAGAAAAAACTGCCATACTCCACTTTTTAAAACTCTCCAACTCTATGCACCCAAGCCCCAGAAATGGAAATCGTAATCCTGCCTGGACTTTTATCCCCTTGCATGGTTTCTGGACCTCTACATCTCCTCCCTGGTCTTTGTTTGACACTGTTCACAAAGTCAGTTTTAGATATGCCCAGGAAGATCACTTCCAGATGCAGCTTGAGCAAGAAAGAGCACTTGGGAGACAGGATGGTACCAAGGCAGCTCCACAAACTTGACACCATCTCTTCTTTAAAATCCTGGGCTACCAAGGGTGGGGGGTAAGGGTGAGGACAAACTTCTTGACTTACTCTTCAGCCACACCGTGGCTCAGTGGGAGACCACAGGAGCTCAGCTATGTAGCGCAGTACAGCACTGCATACGGAAGACTGCCCCAAATTAATGCAGAAGGCAGTGTTGCTGTTAACGGAGGAGCAACTCCAACTGGAACAAAAGGCAGTAAAACCACAGCTAACCGACATGAACACCCAAGAGGTTAGAACTGTGACATGCTCTCTGTACCTGGTGTTTTGAGACAGTCTTGTTATATAACCCTGGTTGGCCTCAAACTTGTGGTCCTCCTGCCTCAGCCTCCCCATAGCTAAGATTACAGGCATGTCCCACTGGGCCCACGCCTACCTACATGGTCTACCAAGTTGCATAGCATTATAAATCTGCTAACTTTTCAAAAATTAACCAGTGTAGAGAACACTGCCCAAGTAGTTTTAGTGCATGATTAAAAAAACAAAACATAAGCACGAGCTGAGACATCCTGAAGTAGTAATGGGGAAATCAATGCAGAAGAATGGGGAAAGTGTATTACCAGGAAAACTCATGACATTTTGCAAAGAGAAGGCACCCTAATGTGACAAGGAAAAGCTGTCACCTAATCTGGTTGTGAATTTTAGTCTTCTGTGTTGAGGAAGATGCAAAGTTCACTTAAAAAGTGGAGGAAAAAAATCAGAAACTACAAAACACATAGGAATTGTCAGGAGGTGTGAACACATTAATTATACAGCTGCAGATTGTTCCATGGGCCTGGAATTATCAAAACCACTTAAAATCCTTCAGAGAGGACAATACAGAGAGGAAGGGCAACACCAGATCCACTTCACACCACCTGAAGGGCTGGGCTGGGGCCCTAGGGAGGCCACACCAGCGGCCGACTGAAGCTGTGTCAGCCACAAGGGATCCGGAACTGAGCAGGAAAGAGCCTCTGTTCAAAGGGTCTCTGCCTCAGAGGCATGAATAGCAAGAAAAGCCTTGTCATCCCTGTGAAGATGGTGACTGTGCCCATCCAGGGCACTGCTGTATTCTTGATGCCTAGGAGACAGCCCAGCACACAGCAAGGCCTCCAGAAATACTTGGCAACTAAGTGGTTTGCTTTCCCCCATGTGAAATAGAAGACGTAAACCTTAAGGAGGACAAGGGACAGGAGAGAATGCACAACAGAATCTCTGTTTCCATTAGTCACTGTGAGGGCGTCCTGTTTCCAGCCTAGTTACTAAAAGCAGTTTCTTCCTTTCTTACCTGGCCACCTTTTCCCCAATCCCCCTAAATATAACAAGGTCAGACATTTGAAAACACCCACTCGAGACTGGCATATCCTGACTGTCCCGCTGGCTAGTTTTCACACAGTACTCCCCACGGCAACGGTGGAAGCTGTGGGGCAGAGAGGGCACTCCCGGGAAAGAAAGGATGTGGGATGTGCTGCTCCCTGGTACCTGGGAGCGGTCGTCGCCGTCCTGGCTGCTTCTAGCTAGCACTTCTGTTTATACGAGATATTATTTGTCCTGAGTTCCTGGACATTTTGGGTACTTGGCTAAGAAACCAGGCGCTCAGGAGGCTGCCTGGGGAAGTCCTCCCACGTTGCCTCAGATGCATTCCCCACACAATGCAGGGCTGCTGCCGCTCGTAGGGCTCTGCTGGCCTCTAACTGGAGCTCGCCACACACACCCATCCCTGCTTTCTCACTGATCTATAGATTGTTCAAATCCAAAGTGTTCCTAAAATGTGGATTTTTAAAAAGTATACTGGGTCCCATTCAACCCAGCTATTCCCCTACTGGGAATTTTTTCAGAAAAACTGAAATCATCATGGCATAGTGATATCTGTGCACCTATGTTCATAGCAGCACAATTTGTGATAGCCAAATCCTAGAAACAACCAAAATGCCCATCGTCTGAAGAATGGTTGAAAAAGATGTATTTTCATAAAATGGAATATTACTCAGCTATAAGGAATGATAAACTAGAAGACTTCACATATAAATGGATGTATCTTGAACATATACTCATAAGTGAAATAAAGCAGACATACATATGCAAATATCGTGTAGTCTCCCTAGCGTAAGGACTCAAAAGAAGAAATTAATTAATTTTGGGTGGTATCAGGAATCAATCTCAAGACCTTGCATTTTCTGCACCTCTATAATTCAACCACTATAATTTTTTTAGAAGAGTGACTTACATATAAAATACACTTGGAAGAGTTAAAAAAAATTAATGTTTACTGAAAGTATTAATGTTTAATTGTTTGATCAGTCTTACATACCTATTCTATTGATCTAAACTGATCTGATGATGAAAACATGCAACGCAATCCTTGTTAAATTTTTCTTGTTTTGAAATTCTGCACTATATGTTACTGTTTTTCTATCTTTGTTTCTGCTTTACTCTTTTTTTTTGTGTGTGTGTGTGTGTGTTATCAGGGATTGAACTCAGGACCTTGTGCTTGCCAGGCAAGTACTCATTCCACTGAGCTATCTCCCTGGCCCCCTTATTTTTACTCTTTAAAATAAAATCTATTAAAAAAAAGTATACTGGGTTCTGTGAAGACACATCCCATTCTATAACTCAAGCATTTATTAGCAAATTTTTATAAATTTTAAAAAACATCTAGCACAAACATAGATGAAGTCCCTCCTAAGTTCATAGACAGAAAACATCTATTTTAAAAGAAACAGTTATTCCCTAAAATACAGGCCATACTAAATTAGTCCTAACAGATGAAATACTTTTAAAATGTTATTTTATGATTACAGGACTTTCTGACAGAGAATAAGCTTATTTTTTAAATCAACACCCTGAACATTTTACTTATGAAGTGTTTCTCCAAGAGAACCAAGAGGATTTGAGGAAGCGTGTACTACTTAAGCTCTCTGTGACAACATCCCATCCTTGGGAGACCGTTAGGTCATCTGGCTCACCCACATGTCAGAAGGCACCCAAGTCACGTCCAGGGTCTGTGTGGTCCTCACTGACACACCGGGACTGTGCAAGGAGCTCACTCATGTCTCACTGGCACCAAAAACCTAGACCAGAGTCCCAACTTTTGCAAACCCCACATGGAGGAGACTTGAACAAACATACTGGAGATGTATGTTCTTAGAGTGGGAACACAGATGAAAACCTGAAGTGTTCTCCACTAAAGCAGGGTGCACCCTGGCCTTGCAGTCGTAGATGCTGCCCCATGCTGCTGTCCTCACATGAGTCTCCAAAGTGGGTGTCTTAAATCACCCCACTCAGAACACAGTGCTATAAAGGTTTAGGGGGCAGGTCAGCAGCAGAGCAAAACATTAAGAACTGACTCAAAAGGCAATGGGTGCTACTCCAGTGTAGTACCTGCTATAAGCCCAACACACCATTCCCCTCTTTCTCCTCACTTGGGTTTGTTTTCCCCCTGCCCCAATCCATTCCCCTTTGACCTCTTTATTCCCCTCCCTGCCCTTGTGTACCTGGCACCAGGCTGGACCTGCGTGTGTCTATCTGAGGCAGCTGATAAAATACAGATGATTAGATTAGGAAAAATTAAGATGAAAGACAAAAGCTCAGAAGAACCACAGAATGGAAAACACAAGGTGCTCTAAAACAGTTAAAGATACAGCCCAATTTTGCCTAAACTTAACCCACAAAGCAAAAAAAAAAAAAAGGGAGTTTTAAGATCCCAGTATGTCTGTTGTTCTGGATGCAGGACTCTCCCAACTACTTTTCCCATCAGTCCTTATAGGAAGGGCACTGTGCTTTAAGGGGTTTCAACATCCTGTGACACAGGCAGGGTGGCGTTTCAAGTGACTGTTTATTACCGTTTAGTATTAACACCAAAGCACTTTTGCACACAGGCAATGCAACAAAGGGCCCGTGTGGTCCAACCACACGACTCTCTGATGATGTGATTTATGTCCAAGGGGAATTAGACTATTTGGGTCCACTAACTTGCTGCTTACTGAGGAGTACCTTATGATTCCGATTCCTAAACCTAAACGCAGATGAGTCACATGTCTTAAGTTTTTTGAAGGAAAAGCGCTTCCACATTTAGTAGGCTGTAAATTATCATTAAGTAATTCTCAGTTGATTTTTCTTGAGCAGATCACTGGCCCCAAGCTTTCAGTTTCTTTACTACAAGGAAATAGAATGGTGTTTTCTTCGGTGTTGGAGTTTGGCAAAGAGGCAGTGTCCTGCACAGGTAGTTCCCTCTCCACAACTCCTGGGGGAAAGAGAGAGTTGCCAATTTTTTTTTTTTAACTTATTCAACAATAAACACAATGAGCAAAGCTTGGCTGTTCCTGTTTACAACTTGGCCTGTTCTGTGGGAACCATCGGGGCAACTGCCCAGGCCTGCTGGGAAATTTCCCTACACAGATATAAAATATATCGATGGGAAAAACTGAAGAACCTGTCGAGAAGAACCCTCAGCCATGATTCACACCACGAGTCAGAGGACAACAATGAGGGCTCTGACTCTAGCTGCACATGGTGGCATATATCCTTAACCCCAGCACCCTGAAGGCTGAGGCAGAAGTCCATCAGTTTCAGGGGACTCCAAACTCATGGGAAGTCATGACTTCAGGCTCAGGACTGTTTTATAAGGCCCTTCCAAACTGCTTACCAAATGGCATTCCACAGAATACTCTCTGTGGGACATTGACCAGTAGCCTATAAAAACAAAATTTCACCTTAAAGGTGTTTTGGAAATACAGCCCTAGGTTAAACGTGACTAGTACACTTATATTTCACTTCTGTGTTAAGACCTTTCCGGACCTTAACATATTAACTTATAGCGTAAGTCATCGATAGAGAGTTACCAGTGATAGGAGGTATGTTTCCTAAACATATCGCCTGTGTAGGGAAGACACCTCACTGGACAGAATCGGGCTGACTCGGGGCACTCTTGTTTCACCTCCTCATCTCTGCTTGCCAGGCGGGATGAAATGCTACTGTAGCCTGCCACAGCCCTCCAGAAGTCATGTGGGATAACTGTGTGCCACCCAGTGCTACGGTTTGGATAGGGTTTGTTCTCTCCAAAATTCGGACTGAAATTTAATCCCTACTACAGGACATGAGGAGGTAGGACCAGATGTGAACTCTGAGAGGCACTTGGGATGCTGCCCTAGCAATAGGTTATTTCATTCATGCAACAAGTGAGTTGGTGGGTTACCTGCAGAGT
>PVJA010001591.1:54920-123217 GCA_004027025.1 Myocastor coypus
TTTTTTTTTTTTTTGTCTTTTTGAGACAGGGTCTTGCTATGCAGTTGAGGCTGGTCCTGAGCTCACTTTTGTAGCCCAGGCTGGTCTCGAACTCGCATCAATCCTCCTGCCTCAGCCTCCCGAGTGCTGGGATTACAGGCATGAGCCACCACGCCCAGCTGAGCCTATTTTTTTCTAACATAGCCAATTTTTTGTTTTGGGTCATTACTAACAGAAAGTAGAGCCATCCAGGCACTCGGATGGGAAACTGGGGGACCCAGGACCTCTTCCCTACCATCCTTGATTCCACCCCCAGAGAGGTCCCTGGTCCCCACAATAATGAGTCAATTCCAGCTGGGACAGGCACTGGCAGACAGAAGTACACCCCCAAGTCCTTCTGCGTTCCTTTTCAAGGTTCTAATTCTATAAGACACCAGTACTTGGGAAGCTGAGGCAGGTGGACTGTTGTGAGTTCAAGGCCAGCTTGAACTACACAGCAAGACCCTCTCCCCACCTAAAATAAACCCAACTTCATCAAAAAACATTTCCATTTACTGACATTATTTTAATTATCCAATGTTTAACATTATTTCCTCGATGTTTTTTTTTTTTTTTTTTTTCAGTACTGGGAATCAAACTCTGGACCTTGCACTTGCCAGGCAGGTGCTTATGCTGCTGAGCTATAACTCCAGCTCTCTATAAATTTCTGTTCAAGCAACATTATTTAACATTGATGTATATGTTCCATATTGATATATTATGAACTTTACATACATTATGAAGTTCAATGTTTTACAGTATATATGTGACAAATGACATAAACACCGACATACATTATTTAGATTATTTTTCTTCCTCCAAGTGTATGTATTATGGGCTCAGAAAGGTTTCTGCTCCCAGGCTATCCTGGGAACCTATACATGTGTTGCACTGTTTACCTAGAAAATAATCCATTTGCATGCTTTTACAATCATCAGTTTTAAGCTGGGTACTTTCTGTATTTTTACATTATTAGATGAAATACTTCACACACACACACACACACACACACACACACACACCAGTGCAATAAGTGGGATGAATGGTTTCTTTCTCTAGAAAAGACAAAAAGATATTTAAGTAAGTTCTTCGATGGTTGGTCTAAATCACAGCATATAATACTAAAGAACTAAACCATAGTTTTCTGAAAATGGTTCTAGAAATTGCTACTTAAAGATCCACTGAGGAGACAGGTCCTGGCTTCTCATTTCAGTAGGTTTCGGTGTCTCCTCAACTGAAATGGGACAAAGATAAAAGCTCAATGAAAGTCTCTTTAGGAGCTTCCAGGGTTGCAGAATGAATGGCGCTTTCTTTACACTGAGATAAGCGTGAGGCCCAGGAAGTGTCCATTCCCTGCACGTCCCCCTCTCTGAACATTGCTCCTTGCTTTGTTTTGGAGTGTAAAAGACCATCTGGGCCCCCTGCACCCCATCCCCATTCATACACTGAAATCCTAACTACAAGCTGAAGACAGGCACAGGGAAAACCTCTGGGAGATAGTCAGGTCAGAAGGGTGGAGGCCCCGTGACTACAATTAATGTCCTTGGAAAGAGGGCCCAGAGAACAGCCTTGTCCTCTTCTTCAGGTGAAGAGACAAGGAGTTGGCGGCATGTCACCATGAACCTGACCATGCTAGTAGCTTGATCCTGGACTTCCAGCCTTGGAGCAAGAGAAATAACACCTGTCACCGGTGCTCCTTAAAGCAGCGAGAACAGAGACAGGGAGCTACTGCTGCCCTGTGCCCTGTGTGGGTGGTGCTGACCCCAAATTCTGACTCCAGAGTGTCTGGGCCAGACCCTGCAAATACTCCTGCTTCCCTTATGTAAATGGTCAGACACATGACTCTAGCTGAGCGGGTATGAGGCAGACATTTCCTGGGGTTCCTGGGAAAGAGGCACTCTCCTCTGGGAGACTCTCGATACATGGCAAAAGGTAAGCCCCAGGCTGGGACTGAACCATCCTGCTGCCAGGACCAGGAACACCTGCCTGGGAGTCAGACCAAGAGCAGAGGGAAGCCGAGAGAGGATGAGAGAGGATGAGGGAGACTCCCACAGCCATCACTCGGGCACCAGACCCAGCTGGATCTAAAGGAAATTTCAAACCTGGGCTTCACAAGATTCAATAAATTCACTTTTTGCAAGCCAATTTGGGTTGCAGTCTTGTTACTTGCAGTTGAAAGACTGATTATTAGACAGCTGATTAAATGAAATGTTGATCCTTTCGCTAAAGTTCTACTTACAAATAAGCTTACTCGCTATCATTAAATATATACTGTAGCAGTACATAAATGTAATGAGAATTTCACTATAAAATGTGGGGCAAATTATTGCAGAAACAAGCTGTCACCCATATTTAAAACCTGATTCAATGTTGATTAACCAAAGAAACGAGAAAGCTAGAAAAGGTACATAAGCTCTAGCCTAGCAGGGAACCATCTGTTGTTGAATTACACACACAGGGGAGTTGTCTTAACTCTTTCAGGCCGTAGGTTACTGCCAAATGCAACATCCTAACAAGACACGTATCAAAGGAGAATCACTACAGAATGCTAGAACTGAAAGAGACTTTGGGAATTACCCAATTATCTGGTCCAATGGCTTGTAATGTTTTCTCATTGTGGCCCACAAAGAAACAGAACCCAGGAGATATAGACAGAGACACCGGGACACAGGGGAATACTTTCTTTCTCTCTCTCTCTCTCTCTCTCTCTCTCTCTCTCTCTCTCTCTCTGTCTCTCTCTTCCAAATTGATGTTTACCATGTATATTGCATGGATTTAAAAAGTTGGTGTCATTACTGCTGTGTCACTAATGAGTTGGGAAATGGACACAGGACTGAGATCCAGAGACAACTCATATGACTCAGTCAGTCAGTAGTGAAGCTGAAACACAACCCAGTGCCCATCCTGCCACAGTACATGGAAGAAAACAGCTGTTAACTATACATATACATATTCCTCAACAATGAGCTTCTGAACCATTTTCAGAAACCTGGGGAGAAGATCCAGGTGCCTGGCCTAAGTTATGTTACATGCACTCAACACTTTCAGGGCTACCTCAAGACCACTTCAGCAAAAACTCAAGTCTACCAAGCAACTTGTTCGGTCCTGAACCAAAGCCCACGGGAAGTCTGTGCCTGAGTTACCAACTAACAAGACTGCACTGAATACATGAGGTTGGAACAGAGGTACCGTGCGAGAGAAGCTCTGAGAATATGGACCTGGGGCAAAGGCCTGACAGGAACCGAGGGTTTGTGTGAGCAGTGGGGTGGGGAGGGCCGGAGAAGAGATTTGGAGGGAGATGAAAATCAGGCGAGGAATAAAAAGAGGAGACCGCTTGGTTAATCTCATCAGCTGACAACTATTATTTATTATTATTTTGTATTATGGCTGGCTCAGCCTGCCCTGGGGGTGGGACTGGCATAGCATGTGGTGCTTGGGATTGAACTGCGGTCCCTGTGGTTGCCTAAGCTTTCCTAAGCAGGTGCTTTAGACCACTGAACCTTCTTGCCGGGCCCTGACAACTATTAGTTTAATGGGGAAGTTTACAAAGTTACCATCACTTTCCATTTCACAACCTCATAGTAAATTTATGATTGGCATTTTAACTCCTACAAACATTTACTCTGACTAAATTCCTGCTATACAGTACCATCTTCAAATTAATTTTATTAGCTGTAAGTTGCTAAACAGTTACTTGGCAGTAGGTGCTTTAAAATGGGCTGACTGATTTCTCCATCACCTAAGGCTATGGTTTATTTTCAATGTTTACAAGAACAATACAATGTTAAACAATAGGTATCATAGTATTTTTGAAACTAATGCCTTAGTACATAAAATAATTTACTGAAGCAAAACATCAAAAAATAAAGACTGCACT
The DNA here is from genome assembly GCA_004027025.1 of Myocastor coypus. Taxonomy (NCBI): domain Eukaryota; kingdom Metazoa; phylum Chordata; class Mammalia; order Rodentia; family Myocastoridae; genus Myocastor; species Myocastor coypus. Next base: position 58,816 of record PVJA010001591.1, read on the forward strand.
GCCATCTTCCCTGCAATCATGTTATTAAAGCCACTATTTACAAGGAATCACACGATGGCCTTAAAGGGTTACCTGTTCACTGCTCAGACCTCAGAGAGGAACTTTCCTAATGGCAAAGACATCTCCCTGCCCTCCTGCTGTGCATTAACCCACACCTAGGCACACTGGAAAAGAACAAAGAACCTCCCAGGGCACCAGAATTAAAGCACTAGCATCCTCCTGATAGGCGTGAAAATGCTGATTTAGGTCACCTAAGAGACTAAGGAGCGCTTCCTAAGTCCTCAGTGTGACTAATTCTAACCGGAGATCTCCAATGCCATCCGGAACGGCCCGCCCTGCTCGCCCCCTTCATCGTGTTATCGAGGGCTGTCAGACTGCATGTGGAGAATAAAACAATGTAGTCCACATCAAGGGCAGCAAAGACAAAACTAACCGCACATTGATTCCACAACAGCTAGCAGCACAGAGCGCTATCTGTGGCCTATCCCTAGAAAGCACGGAAGATGTTATAAACAACTGCTGTTGCCATATCTACTTTGCTTCGTTTTACCTTCATCCTCCTTCTCCCTCGCCCTCCTGGAGTGCATGTACTTTTATCCTGCTTCACTGCATATTTCTGGCCACAAAAGGCTCTCTTATATCGCTTTTTAAGAAGAGTGACATACAAATAAACGATACATGTGGCTTGTTGGCAAAGGAATACATAGCTGGAATAAACTCCCAAGTATTAGGCTTGTGGGATGTGATAGGATGCATGGTTGATATCTAATAATGATGCCCTGGCACCACTCAGAGTCTCTCTCTTTTGAAAATATCCATGAAAGGAGCTGGGGAAATAGCTCCTTGGCACAAGTACCTGTCTGGCAAGTGCAAGGTTGTGAGTTTGAACCCTGGTCCCGCAAAAAAAAAAAGGAAAGAAAGACAATATTCATGGAATACAAATATTAAACCATCAGGGAGAATGGGGGGTACCATTAAAGAAAGAACAAAGAACTTCTGGAAAACCACACAGGCCAAATTTAATGAAATGGTGGTCTTCAGTGAACTCAGCCACACCTACAGCTGTGCAGCACATGCATATACCTTACACACCTGAAAAAGGCAGCCCACACCCACAGTTCTGTAAGCTCAGAAGCTCACAAGAGCAATGACCAAAACAGCAGAAAAATGATGGCTCCCTAAGGCAAAACTAGACTCCCCAAATTTATACTTCCTGCACTGCCAGAACATGGGTTCTTGAGGACAGCCCCTGAATCCTAGCTGTCATGAACACTTTATACCTTTCACTTGGGAAATGTTCAAGGTCAATGGATTCTTTTACTCCATTATCTTCTCACGTGAAGCAAACATTTTCAGTTCCACCTGTTACACATGCAGTACAGAAGCTGAATCCAACCTGAATGGATTATGGCAGGGCCAGCTGTGCCACAGGGCAGGGCCCAGATGGAAGACTATATTTCCCCTTGGATTATCCAGAATGTAAGCAATCTTGATGAGCTAACCAGGGTCCCCTAGGGATTCACATCAGTTACTTGTCTCCACTACTAAGCTAAATTTATTTTGAAAAAGCGTATCTTACAAATGCTATTTTCTGGAACATTAAACATGATTACTTCTTAAATCTAATAAAGAAACACAAGCTTATTTGCTATTGACTAACTGGTCCTCAGATAGTTAACTATTTCCCATAAATCCACACTGGGAGATGTGCCCTGTGCCATGTAATGCTTCTTTCCCCAGTTTCCCAAACAATGGAAAACTCTCGGCAGGGTTTTGCAGGGAAAATGAACAAGCCCTTCCAGTGGTAAGGAAGACTCCTTTATGCACAGACCTTTTACCAACAGAAGACAAACTTGTGGGGAGTTCAATTTCAAGCCGTCTGGGTTTGGTCTGGTTTTGGCCCCGGACAGCAGAATACAGTGCTTCAACCAAACACAACAGATGCCTGTGGTCAGGTTGGCCAATGAGAATTCTCTGAAGTAAACGTGCACAAAATGGAAAATGGGCTTCCCAACTGTCCCCACTCCCTGGAGAAGCAACTGATTAAGAAAACATGCAAAGAGTATGCGCCTTTCCAAAATCTGCTCTAACTCTTTGAAAACTGGTTTTGATATCTGTAGCAACCTATACACATCAAGAAAGTCTTGAACACTCAAGCACTATCACTGTCGCCTCCAACGCCACACAAAGCACGGCAGGTCCCAAAGTGCCCGTGCAATGACTGCAGGTAGTCAGAAGTTCTTCCAAGCCTTTTGTCTCAACTCTCCAGACGCATTCTGTGCACAGAACAAAGCGTCCCTTCGCTCCACTGGGTTTCTGCAAACGCAAGTCCCGGAGCGACAGCGGTCAGGTGCCTGGGCCCGCAGAGGAGCCCGCGGTCCGGAGCCCAGCTGTATCGGCACCGCTCCGCAGACCTGCGACTGGGACAGGGGGCTCCAGCTCTCTTGCTGGATCGCGCGCCCCCTACCAAGTCCTCCGATGCCGTCAAACCCCGCCCGCGCGCCCCCGACACGCGCGCCACCCTCCCGCGCTCCAGTACATAAACACACGCGCTCGCTCACGCCACTCCAGAAACACACCCAGCGCCGACTCCCCTGATCTCACGCGTGAATATCAACACACCCCCTCTCCAAGCACTCACCGAACACTGCCTCCCGCATACCGCTCGCCCTCAGTTGCTCCAAAAACACCTCAAGGCCCCACGCACTTCCCACTCATACTCCAAACACGCGCAGTCTCCGACAGCACCTGCTCACTCCATCCTGCACACCCTCTTAGCTTCAGAAACACGCCCCCAACGCCCGCTACCCGCGCACTCACGCAGCAAACACACTCCCTATCCCACTCGCGCCGGAAACGCACACCCTCCCACGCGCAACATAAACAACCGCGCGCCTCATCCCTCCTGCGCGCCGGGGCTCCCGCTGCCCCACACGACCCCCACGCAGCCTCCCCGCGCGCAGTGCATAAACACGCGCCCCCCCAGCCGTTCCACGCCTCGCCGGCCCCGCCCCCAGCGCGTCCCCGCCGGCCACCGCCCTCGACCCACTGCCCCACACACTCACTGGGACCCGGGGGACACGGCCGCCGCTCGGTCCAGCTCGCGCAGCGCCGCAGCTTTCCCGCTCCTCCTCTCTGCCTGGCCCCGCCCGGCCCAACGCCTGCCGAAGTCCACAAGCCGCAGCTGGAACGACTCGCAGGGCTCCGGGTACCGCGGTCTCCCCGCCACAGCCAGAGTGCGCAGCACCGGCCAATAGCGGGGCGCGGCGGTGAGCTCACCGGCGCAGGCCCCACCCCTCAGGTCGCATGGACCAATGGGAGGTCTCTACGTCACCGCAGCCAGGCAGAGGCAGGTGTGGGGCGCGGAGCGGCTCTGCGCGCGGACTGCGCCGGAACTGCGCCCGAGACGCGCGTGCTGCGCTGGACGGTCTGGTCCGGAGGGGTTAGCAGGCTGGGGTTTTCTCGACGCCCCCGCCCAGGCATGCGCAGCTCCCTCTCCCGCCCTCCTGGATCGAGGAAGGACCCAGAGGGGACGGCCGCGGCTCACTCGAGGGCAGGGCGGCTTTGAGCCCGACGCCCGCGCGTCCTCAGTCCCGCGACGTGCGTCAGGAATCCGTGCCCCACCTCGGATCCCTGCGGCGGCGGCAGCGGCAGCGGCAGCGTCTGCAATGCAGCCCGGGAGAGGCGGGCGCTGCGCTGCGCTGCGCCGCGCCGCGGGCGGGTGCGCGGGAGGCCGCGGAGGAGGGGCGCGGGCGCGCGTCCGGGAGCTTGGCGCTGGAGGCGGCGCGGGCACCGGCCCGGCGGGGCGGCGACGAGGTGGGACCGGGAGGGCTGGGCGGCGGCGGGGAAGCTCGCTCACCCTCTCTATCGGAGTTGGAGCCTCCCAACCTAGGTGCCTAAAAGTTGTGCGCTGGCTTCGTCCGCTGTGGCACGTCTGAACAATAGCTCCTGCTACCAGCCCCTCACATCTCCCTTACAAGCCTGTAGTGATTATTGATCCCAGGTGATCACCAGCAGCCCTTCCCCTGAAACATTTGTAGCCTCTGGTACTCCATTTGGGCTAGTGGATACTCGCCCAAACCTACCCACATAGACTTAGGATCAGACAGTCTCTTGCACCAGATTTATATCAGTTTTCTTAAAAAATCATCCTAGGGGCCTGGCGGGATGGCTCAGTGGTCTAAAGCGCCTGCTTGGGCAAGCTTGGACAGCTTCAGGGACCGCGATTCGATCCCCAGCACCACATGCTACGCCAGCCCTGCCCTTGGGGTGGGCTGAGCCAGCCATAAAAATGAGTGAATAAACAAACAAAGGTTCTGAAACAAGAAAAAAATAAATAAATAAAATTAAATAAAAGAAAAAAAAATCATCCTGACTCCTTTCGGACATGTGAATTAAAACTAGACCTCCAGGGTTATGTCAAGAGACCCCACCCACACTCAAAAGCAACCGCAAAATTCCACTCCTGCAATTTATATTCAATCATGAAGCCTTGGATAGAGGCCAAGTGCAGGGCATCTTGTGCCCATATCTCCCAGGCAGGGAGGAAGCCACTCAGCATGGTCACATTTAGGGACTGCCACTGCCTCTGAACGCGTCTCCTATTCCAGAGTGTAGACATCTGGATATGTTCTCTCCCAAGTCTTCAGATGTACCCCCGTCCCAGCACAGAGCCCAGTAACATCGAAGCTGCTTGGGAGCCACCTCCCCTCAATCCGTGAGGAAACTCCTAAGTGCGTATTAAGGCCTGGGGCAACTCTCAGCACCCCATGGCCTCCTGACAGTCTGGACTGAACTGTTCTCCAAGTTCTAGTAGTACTGTAGGTTCTGCTCATTTCCAGAAGAGGCAGTGAACAGGTGGCAGTTAAGGACACAGACTTCGGAGACAAACTGTCTAGGTTCAAAGCCAGATTCTGCCATTTGCCACTGTTATGCTCCAGTCTGTACCTTCATATCTAGGCTGAGAGTTAAATGAATCAACATATGGGAACTGCTTCTGCCTCCCACGGATAGTTCTTACATTACTGTCTGCCAAGCAGGTCACTGAGGGGTGGTGAATGGCGACTGGAGGTTAGGAAGGAGTGTGTCGGGGTTTCTGGCAATGTTCTGTTCTTGGCCTGGGCACTGCTTTTTAGTTTGTGCAGGTTCATTAAGTTGCATACTTGGTACATGTCATTTTCCGTGTGGGTACTGTATCTTCCTGCGTGTCTTAAAAGTTGTTAGCTCTGAGCAAGGAAGCCCTGTGAGCAGAAGCAGAGTCTTACTTATCTTGCCCTTTGCAGGCTGTAGGATGGGCACACCAAGCCCAGTGAACAGCTGCTGGGTTGCTCTGAATACACTGTGGACAGCAGAGACCAACCAGGAGAACACGAGGATCAACACCTGGCTTTCTATCCTAAAGTGCCAGGGAGCTCAAAATCATGTGGATCCAGGTTCAGGCACCTGGGCCCAGCCAAAGAAAAGAAGCTGCAGCCTTTTCTGCCTCTCTGATGGGAAAGTTCTTTTTCATGGGCTTGATGAAAAGGAAGGAAGGAGGAAAGGAAGGAAGGGCCCGCCAGGTGTGGTGGCACATGCCTTGAATCTACCCTGAGAGGCTGAGACTCCAAGGTTTGAGTCCAACTTTGGCAACTCAGCAAATGGTCCAGATCCTGTCCCAGAGTAAATAATAATTAATAATAATGCTGAGAATATGCTTTAGTGCAGAGAGGCTGTAAAGAAAAAAAAAAAAATGTATGGGCAGAGTTCATCCCCAGATATCCCACCTGATTGACTTAGGGAGCCCATGACACTTTACCCTTCTGACAGCAAACTATGTCCACCTGGCCTGTGAGACAGGATCGTGGTTGCTGTGACACAAGCAGCGCCAGCCCAGTATCCCTGCCTCAGGTGGAGTCAACAGGCTGGAGGGTCTCTTTCAGGCAGCCCAGGATGTGTTATCCTGCTGTGGAAATGTCTTCGTGCTAGCCCTAGCTGAGCTCATCCTCCTGAACAGGCTGCTTCTCTGAGTCCCAGGCGCTTCAGAGGCGAGAGCCTCCTTGGCCCTTGTGCAGAGTGTTGGGTGCAGCTGGGGCGGGATGAGCTGAGTGCGCCTCAAGGCGTCTGCAGCTGTGACGCACCTGGAACTGAGTGCCTGCACCTGTGGTATGGGCGCTCCCCTCAGCTAAGTTAGAAAATGAAAGGGTAAGGCCTGCACATGACTCACGCACATCATTATGCTTGCTAGGTTTTTAGGAAACTTTGACTGTAACTGGATGCTTTTTTTTTTTTTTTTTTTTTTTTTGTCTTTTTGAGACAGGGTCTCACTATGCAGTTGAGGCTGGCCTTGAGCTCACTTTTGTAGCCCAGGCTGGTCTCGAACTCGCACCAATCCTCCTGCCTCAGCCTCCCGAGTGCTGGGATTACAGGCATGAGCCACCATGCCTGGCTGTAACTGGATGCTTTTTAAAAACAGAGCTAAAGACCAAAACCAAGAACAATTTTTGTCCCTGAAAGCAGGAACAGCACATCATGGTCTTAGCCCTAACCTCTGCTGCAGGTGTCACAAACCAAACGGGTGGCTTCCAATTGCAAGGGAGGACAAAGGGAATCATAGCTTGGGGCGCATCTGTCACCTGCCTGCTGTTGCTCAGGCCCTCCCATTCCCTAGCCACTAACACTCCTGCAGGCAGGAGAGCATCTGGAGGGCGAGACAAGGGCTCCGAGGAGTCAGACACTGTCCGGAACCACACAGCTTCATTTTCCAAGCCCGCACTCATTGCATCTCCTGCAAATCACCCAGACCTTTTCCCATCACTGAGAGCACAATCTGGACATGTCTAGGGAGGAGGACTTTGCTTACAGTAAGTCTTTATAGTTTGAGATGCACAATGGAAAGTTCACATCAGTGGGTTTCACTCAACACACTCCTGAAAAATAAGTGGTCCTTAATATTACTTGCACTTGGGGTACTTTACATTGGCCTGGACCCTCCACTGCCAGATTTGGTCACGTGACTTTGGCCACTGAAATGTGAGTAAAAGTGATACATGGCATTGCAGAGAGAAGCTTGAACAGTCAGTGACCTTCCCACCATACCACTCTTCCCTTCTCTGGCCACAGTGAAGGCCTGGTAGTCTCTGCCAGTCTCTACCAATTACTTATAGCATGAGTAAGAAATAAGGAACCAGGGAGATAGCTCAGTGGTCTAAGTGCCTGCGTGGCAAACACCTGGGTTCAATCACTGGTACCATATGCTGTGCCAGTCCCACCCTGGGCTGGGCAAGCTAGCCACAGAAACCAGATGTGGTGGGGCATGCTCACAATCCCAACATTGGGAAGGCTGAAATAGGAAGATTACTACAAGGCCAAGCTAGCCAGGCATGGTGGCACATGCCTATAATTCCAGCACTTCAGAGGCTGAGGCAAGAGGATCAGTGCAACTTCGAGACCAGCCTGGGCTACAAAAGTGAGCTGAAGGCCAGCCTGAACTGCATAGTGAGGCCTTGTCTCAAAAAGACAACAGAGAGAGAGAGAGAGAGAGAGAGAGAGAGAGAGAGAGAGAGAGAGACAGACAGAGAGAGAGAGAGAGAGTCCCTGTACCAAAAAAAAAAAAAAAAAGAAAAGAAAAAAGGCTGAGCTGCATAGTACGACTCTGTACCAAATACATAAAAGCAAGCAAGCACCAGTAAGGAACTCTGTTACTGTGATAAAATCTAAGCCCTCTATCTGATAAGAACTCAGGTTTCTGCATATATCAGCTCCTGATAAAAGATAAAAAAACAAGATTCTGCACAAATGAGGAAACAGTTGGCAAGTCAGTGCAAGGTACAGGTTCTTTAAGGCACAAAGAGATAAATAACATAGACTTTACTTCACACTGTATGTGAAAGTGAACTCAGAGTGGGGCAAAGATCACAAAAACATAAGAGCTAAAATCTATAAAAGTCTTAGAAAAATACTTGGCAGTAAGTCTCTGTGACCTTGCATTTGGCCCTGGTTCCTTAAATATAGTTTTAAGACCACACACAATAGGTAACAATAGAAACAATAGGTAAACCAAATGTCCCCACACTTCAAAACTGTTGTGCTTCCATCAAGATGTCAAAATAGCCACTGGAGGGGAGAAAATATTTGTGAACCAGGCATCCAATAAGGGATTTGCATCTGGAAAATGTATAAGAATTCTTACAGCTCAAAAATAAAATTAACAGCTCAGAAATAAACAACAGCTCAGAATAGGCATTGCTCCAAAGATATACAAAGTCCAGTAAGGATGGGAAAAAACATTCAACTACTTGGAACATCAAAGTCACCAAAGAAATGCACCGCAAAGACATAATGAGATACCAGTTCATGCCTTTTTTGTTGATTTTCGTTTGGGGCAGGCGGGTACTAGGGATTGGACTCAAGACCATATACGCTTTGCCAGGCAGTAGCTTAGGCTGCTGAGCTATGTTCTCCAGCGCCAGTTCATGCCTTCTAAGTGACCGGAAAACAGGGTTGGTAATAACAGTTCACAAGAAGACGGGCGTGGTGGCGCACACCTGTAATCCCAGCACTTGGGAGGCTGAGGCAGGAGGATCAGTGTGAGTTTGAGACCAGCCTGGGCTACAAAAGTGAGCTCAAGGCAGCCTGAACTGTGTAGCGAGACCCTGTCTCAAAAAAAAAAAAAAAAAAAAAAGACACAAATAAGGAGAAAGTAGAGCCCTCACATATGTATTGGGGCTGGACATATGAAATAGTACAGCCACTTTGGAAAACTCACAGGTTCACCAGATAGCCCAGCTGTCCCACTCCCTGGGATGTTGGTAAGACAATGACATGAGGCCAGCACATATGGACATACATGTGCCACTAAAAAGAGATGGTGTCTTGATATGTGATAAATCTGAGTGGGCCCAGAAGGTCCCAGGGAAAGGGAAAGAAGCCGGATTGAAGACGATATTTTGTACAACCCTCTTCTTTTTTCTTTTTTTTTTTTTAGTTTTATTTTAGGGAAGGGTCTACAAGGTGTTCAGGGTCTCAAACTTGTAGTGATCTGCCTGCTTACAGCCTCCCAAAAGCTGGGATTATAGGTGCACGACACCATGCCCAATCTCAATTGCTCTCAGGGCATCCCCGGGGCAGGGCCAGCATGGCATGCCTGGGGATCAAACCTCTAGTGCCTGTGCCTGCTTGCAGGTGCTTTAATCCACTGAGCTATTTGGCTGGCCTTTGTATAGTTGTCTTTGTAAGGAATGTCCAGGTTGGGCTAGTTTCTAAGCAAGTTACAAAAGCAGGTAACTGGCCAGGGTCAGCGTGGAGGGCTAGGAGCTGTGGTGGAAGAATGAGGAATTCTCTTTTGCTGGAGAAAGGGTGAGAATATTTTAAAATTAGTTTGTGGCGATGACCACACAAGGCAAGAATAGACAACCGCAGATGTCACACGAGCAAAGCAGGCCGGTCAAGAGGAGGAGGCCCTGGCTGATAGTGCCTGAGGGTGGGGTACTCGTGGGGAAGAATAGATCTGAGCCCTCTGTGTCCCCCCACTGTTGGCTAGGACAGGGATGGTGATCCTAGAGTTCAGGGCCCTGCCCAGCACTACTCAGGGAGCAGCAGAGATTGGCACGGGGCCCGCAAGCCATGAGCCACTGACCCCAAGGAAGATGCAGGTCGGAGGACCGGCAGTATCTAATGCTGATTCTGGAAGTGATGCCAAAGCTGAGCACATGACTGTCAAATCCCTGCCTGCCACAGTGGTGCCCTGGGGGGAGGGGGAAAGATGCCCAAGCTGAAGCCTGTTCTGTAGCCCATACAGGAGCAGCTGGGGTAAAGACCTGGGCCCCGCCCAGGCCCTGCTTCTAAGCATGAGCTCCGTACCTGCCTGTACCCCTCTACCTGGCCAGAGCTCCCAGGCCCTTCTGTGCCAAGCTCAAGGGTTTGCTGGCCTCCTCTGTGGCTCTTCACTGAAGACCACATTTGCCAAATCAAGACCCCATCCCTCTGCCCTCATGGCCCGGAGCTCAGGAAGCCCCAGGTTTAAGGTCTCAGAGCGTCCCTAGTTCCCTGAGGCACGAAATGGGGAACCCTGGCTTGGCCTTTGAAGATGACTCCAGACCCCTTGCAGCCCAGCGGTCAGGACTGGGACACAAGAAAGGCACACTCCCCGTTGTACCTGGCACAGCCGGGCACTGTGCTTTCTCACCAAGTGGCTCTGATTAGCAGGAAGCAGAAGATCTGGCACTTAGGGTGAAAGCCACTTTGACGATTCTCCTCGGCACCTCTGTAGCTTTCAGGGAAGTGGCGACTGCAGAGCAGAAGGACCAAGCCCTCCGGGGGAGGAATTGCCAGTGTTAACAAGAGGCAAGAGAGCAATGGAAAAAAGGAAGCCTGAGTGCATACAAGGGCGTTGTCAGTGCTGCCTGGCCTGGTTGGGGAGAGGGCAGAGCTGCCAAATCAATCCTGGGACCATTTCAGACACCTTAGGTGCTAAATGCCATGGCTGAGAAAAGCAGCAGGTGGCGGGGGAGTGGCACAGATGTGTTACACACACCTCCCCCGCCCCATCACTTTTCCACCATGGTGGCCCTGGGCACAGCCACACCAGTCACAGGCCTGCAGCTTGTGGCTCTGGGACTAAGAATGCTGCAGTCAGTCCCCGGTGGCCCTGGTGCCCCCAGGCCTGGGAAGCACTATCCCTGCTCCAAGTGGAATCCCTCGGCTTACCCTGTGTCTGCAGAGCGGGAACAATAAATGCAGCTCTACCCAAAGATCCTCCTAATTTTAACTAGAGTTCAAGTGACTTGGAATAATATGGCAGCACCTTTCACCAAATGCCAAGCAGGCACCCACTCTCTTCCTGAGAGAAAGCAATGAAAATGCCAGGGGTAATGATGGCTGGGGGTGCAGCGAGAGGAGGCCCCAGAGTCTCAGGCCTCCTGTGGTAGCCTCTACCCTTTGCCCAGAGCTTGCTCTTGCCTGCTGGTTTCCAGAAGCGTGGAAAGGCCCATGGCAAAATGCACCCATGATTCCCGGGCAGCCAGGATGTGAAGTGCATTGTGGGCCATGCCAGAAGCTTTTCCAAGCTGGCTCCTGAGCACCCCTGTGCAGGCTCTGTTGGAGGCTGCCCACCCACTTCCACTGCCTTCCAATGTCACCAAAGACATCACTGTGCATAGCAAATGAGGGTGCTGGTGCGTTTTCTGTGCCTCAAGAATCACACGGCACGGCTGTCACCTGTGACATGGCTGAAAGCTGCGTCTGTGTCTCTTCCTCTCAGTGCAGCACTAAGCAGGAAGGTGTCTTTCCCAGGCTGGTCACCATTCCCAGGCCATATCCAGTCTCATCAGTGTTGGGGAAAAGAAAGAGACACCTTGCTGCAGGAACTCAGTCACAGGGGAAGGGACACTGGTTTCGGGGCTTCTCAGGTGCCTGAGGGGCAAACTCAGAGGAAAGCGAGAAGAGAGAGGACTGGGTGTAGCTGTTCACCACCTCCTGAACGGAGCCACAGGGACCACTCAGTAGAGGAGGAAACACAGCTCCAGCCAGGGCTGCCGCCTCCACAGAGGAGACAGGTGCGGGGTCCCTTCCAGAGCATCCCAGGCCATGCGCAGATGAGTCATTTAAAGACGTGACTGGATGAATATATTAGAACAATAACCTCTGCTGTCAAGTCTCCTTGAATCTCTTGGGCCAGGAAGGTGGCTCAGTGCTCTAAAGCACATGCCTAGGAAAGTTTAGGCAACCACAGGGACCATGGTTCGATCCCCAGCACCACATGCTGCGCCTGCCCCACCCCTAGGACAGGTTGAGCTGGCCATAACACAAATAAATAAGTTTTTTGTTTTTTGTTTTTAAAAGAAAAGACATCTTGAATTTCTCCACTAATCCCACATCGAGGTACACTGATCTACGATGTAGTCAATTCCCATCTCGCCCAGGGAAACTGAAACGGTGTACAATATTCTCTGCAAAAGGCAAAGCACTCACCCAAACCACCAAAGCACTTCTGAGCACTAGACGGCATCTTGGAAGGCGCGGAGCTTTATAAACAGCAGACAGCACCCTTGGACACACAACAACCTTCCCTCCCTCAGTGGAGACCCCCCCCAGAAGAATCTGGCCCCAAAGGTAAAGAGGCAGAAAGGCAGGAGAGGGCAGGTGGGTGCAGAGGACGGCAGGAGGCTGTGAAGTCACCTTTGCCTGCAGAGAGGCTAGACTCTTGCTCTCTCTTCTAGGGTGACCTCTAACCCTCAGAGCACAAAGCCTGATGCACTGCGTTGAGCATCTTTGTTTGCCTGAGGTCTTGGGTCAGAGAAATCTAACAATGCAATCGAGGGTAAGGGCTGAGGTGTGGCTCAGTATAGAGCCTTTGCCTAGGTAAGGGTAAGACCCTTAGTTTGATCTCCAGTACTGGAAAAAGAAAAAGGGGGCTGATTATCCTGGATATTTTTAGCATAAGGGCTGGGCATGCCAAAAAGACCCACACTGTGCTGCTACCTGCTGACTGTGGACAGGCTGGAGGCTGAGCTAGCCGTGTGACCATCCGTCACACCCGTGCGGTGGGAACTCCACACACACTGGAGGCTTGGTAAGCTTCCCTGGCTGGCAGCAGTCTGTAAGCACTGGCGCACATCCAGGCCAGGAAAGCAATGCCGTTAGCAGCTTCCCCGGGGAAGAGGTTAATGGAAGCTCCACCTCCTGGACCTGCCCTCTGCTCTTTCCTGGGCTGGCTTTAATCTGCATCCCTCACTCACCCTCGGTGAGCCTAACAACTTTCAGGGAGATCTTTGGGTGGGTGATCAAATCAAAGGGCTGTCGTGGGGACCCTTCAACTTGCAGTTGGTGTCAGAAGTGAGTGCAGTCCTGTAGGAGTTTTGTCCCCAACTCTGCAGCTGGCTTACTCCTGTGCCCCCTAAAGAGCATGCCTAGGCACAAGTACGATCGCTTCCTGCTATAAGATGGGGGCCCAGAAGACCCATGCCCTCCTAAGCTTCATCATCACTCGAAACCTGCATTTAGGAAGGAAGCACCCATCACACTGGCCTGTGCTCCCTGGGGAGAGGGGCGTGGCTAACGGGTAGGTGCTATGGTTTGGACACAGCTGGCTCCCCAAGGGTTGTAAGCTTTCCTACCACTGCAGCAATGTCGGTAGGTGGTGAGAGCCTTGAGAAGCAGAGGCTGTTGGGAAGTCACGGGGAATGATGCCTTTGGAGGGGACTAAGGCTGCTGTCCTGAGGTTCTGACTTAGTTCAGGAGAGGGTTGTGTATCAGAATAGGACTGCTCCACTTCCCCAGCTCTGACTTACTGTCTAGAAATGCAGTTTTGCCCTCTTGAATATGCCCATGCCATTATGATGCCATCCACCAACAGGCCCTCACCACAACCCAAGATAGTGCTGGTGCCATGCCCTTAAACCTCCAGAAAGATGCAGAAGAAACCTCTTTTCTTTATAAAGGGCCCAGCTTCAGGTGCTACTTTATAGTAATAGAAAACAGACGAATACAATGGACAAATCCTCATTTCCAGCAGGATGACCCTCAAGGGGCTGGAGCTCAGCAGACTGCACTGGGTAATAGGTGGGTGGGGAGACCGTTTTCCTCCAAAGCTATCTCTTCCATGTTTTATGATCCAGTTTGGGGGCAAGGAGCCTAAGAACAGCATCCTGAGTGCAGAAAGAGGTGGGTGCCAGGAGACCTGGGAGGATGGTTAATGTGAAGCACTGGGTGTGGGCTGGGTGGCAGCTACTACTGTCACTGTCCTGCCACTATGTTTTGATGGGACTCACATGCAAAAGCACATGGACAGGGAGGTGTACGTGGCGCCCGTCACCCTCCATTCACTTACTTGTCCACTAGCCAGGCTGGGGTAGCACTGGGCCAGCAATGGGGAGGCCCAGGGCCCCCTGGATGGCAGCACTCCCTGGGGCACCCCAGAGGGTGGCTAAGTCCTGGTGTCTTAGGGAGGAGGATGCTTCTTGCTGCCTTTCTTACTGCAAGGAGCTGAACAGAGCATTCCCTGTGCCTACTGGGTGGCTTTTTTTTAATATTATAAACTTTATTTATTTATTTATTTATTTATTTATTTATTTATTTACATTATGGTTGGCTCAGTCTGCCCCAGGGGTGGGGCTGGTACAGCATATGGTGCCAGGGATCAAACCCCCAGTCCCTACATTGCCTAAGCTTGTCTAAGCAGGCACTTTAGACTGCTGAGCTATCTCACTGGCCCCTGGGCAGCCTTTTAAAAAATCCAGAGAGTGGTCTGCAACCTTATCTTGGGACACTTGCTGGAAACTTGTCCAGTGACAGGAGATCAGGACAGGTGTGACAGTGCCTGGTCGGTCAGTGCCGGATGCCCTCCCCAGCCTAGCTCTGACCTCAGGGAGAACATCAGGCAGCTGCAGCCTAAAGCCAGCCACTCAGCAGTAAGGGCTATAGTCCCAAAGATACACCTGGACCACCTGTCCTTACAGCCCTTCAACGTGTCCATCTGTCCATCCATCCACCCATGCATCCACCTATGCATCTGTGCAGCCCCAGAAAGACCATTTATTGAAAACTTATTGGGGCTGGGGAGATAGCTCCGAGGCACAAGTGCCTGCTGGGCGAGTGCAAGGTCGTGAGTTTGAACCCTGGTCCCACAAAAAAAAAAAAAAAAAAAAAGAAAACTTATTGTGTCCCTGCCCGAAGGCATGACGATAATTAAGATGGAAGTCCCTGACTTCACTGACCCGCTGGATCCTCACTGCTGTCAATCACATCCACACGCATAACTCATTTCCCCCATGAGGCATTGCGTGTAGGCATCTCAGATTTCTCTCTTCTGCTGATTTGCTTCTCTGAGCTCTGGATTCTACACTCCTTTGCCATTGGCTCTCCCCACAGATATCCTGAGGCCCCCTAAACTCAACTGGTGAGCAGTCTTTCTCTAAAGTGATGGGACTGGGGAGACAGCTCAGTGGTTTAAGCACCTGCCTGACAAGTGCAAGGTCCAGAGTTTGATCCCTGGTACTGCATGCTGTGCTGGCCCTGGGTCCCTGGGCATACCATGCCAGCCCTGAAACTGGGTATGGTGGTACACACCTGTAATCCAAGCAGTGGGGAAGCTGAGGCAGGAGGGTCACTGTAAGTGAAATTGTACATCAAAAGAATTTTAAAAAGGGATGGCCAAATAGCTCATTGGATTAAAGTGCCTGCTTAGGCAGAACACAGCTGCCTGGGTTTGATCCCTGGCATGCTTTGCCTGCCCCAACCCCAGGGCATGCTGAGACAGCAAGAGACTGAGCGTGGTGGCACACACCTGTGATCCCAGCTCTTGGGAGTCTGAACACAGGTGGATCACTGTGAGTCCAATCTAGTAGTGAGATCCTGTTAACCCTGTACTAAAATACAAAAAGAAGAGAAAAAAGTAGACGACACAGAGCCCCATCCACAGTGTTATCGATGCCACCTTCTCACAGTGTCTTGATTCTGTCCCCTCCTCTCAGGACCAAGCCCACTGTCCTTTTGAGCTGTGACAACGGACATGCCTCCCTTGTCCTTTCTCGCCCGCCTTACTCTGCTTTCTATGCATGGCTGGTATTCTGTACCAGGAATACATCCTGAAAAGTAAACTTGGTCACATCACCATCACTCAAGGGCTATGTGGCCTCCTCGGGGAGAAAGCCTGCCAGCCCCACACCTGAGTGTCCCTCTAGCCTTCTCCTCACTGATCCTCACACACTGCTTCTCCCAAGAAGCTTCTGTGTGTGTCACTTTTTCAGCCCCAAATGTCTTTGCCTTCTGCCTTTCCTTCACATCTCAGTTCACGGCCATCTCTTCAAGAAGTCCCTGTCCAGGATCAGCACCCCAAAGGCTGGTGGCCAGGCCTGACGCTTCTTCCGCAAAGAGGGTCAGCCCGCTGAGTGGAGATCTCATCTGTCTTCCTCACTTGGTCTGATGGCCAGCAGCTTGGCACAGCACCTGGCACCTAACAGAGATGTGCTCCACGAACCTCTCTGCATAAGTGGTTAGAACAGGGACTTACACAGTGATAGGAAAGCCAAGCAAGAGGAGAACTTCGTTTGTGAGGTGGGGAGGAGTGGAGGGACACCGACAAGGCACACTTGTAGCTCTGTGGACCAGTCTTGCTGCTGGTGGGCGCTCAGATGCCAGCTGCTCTTACTGCAGCAGGGGCTCTGTATTAGGAGGTTCTGCTGAAAGAGACCATCATGGTGGCTTGACTTCTTCTTCTTCTTCTTTTTTTTTCTTTTGTGGAACTATGGATTGAACTCAGGTCCTTGTGTTTGCCAGGCAAGCGTTTATTCTACTGAGCTGTCGCCCAGCCCCATGGTGGCTCAGATAGAAGACTGCCAGTTCTCCCATGAGGCCAGAGACAGACTTGTTGCAGCCTGCTGCCACTGAACTGGCCTAAGATGTCACCAGCACTTCAGAACTCTGTAACTTGGGTGAGGGGCTAGGGTAGAGTGGTCTCATCACCTCCCAGCGTATCACAGGCTTTGGCAGGAGACAGTCCCTTCAGGACCTCTGTTGGGGACTGTCCCATCTTTGTATGTGGCATGCATCACGGGGCGGAAGCCAGGTCACTATTCTCCCTTATGGGAGACAACGAACATCAACTCACTAAACCCAGTCTCCGAGCTTCTGTGTGGCCATGTGTGCTGGCTCCATGAGCCTCCTAGGCAAGGTCGGCTATGGCAAAGCAATTAGGAGGCTTCTGTTGCCCAGTTGTGCATGGTTTGGGATAAGCTGCTGCCTCTCTGCAGCCCAGGTTCCTTCCAGGTGGAGGAAGAGGACAGCGTAGACTGCCAGTCAAGCTCCCTCGGCATTCTTTTCTTTCTTTTTTTTTTCTTGTTTCAGAACTTTTGTTTGTTTGTTTGTTTGTTTGTTTTTATGGCTGGCTCAGCCTGCCCTGAGGGCAGGGCTGGTGCAGCATGTGGTGCCAGGGATAGAACCGCGGCCCATGCAGCCGCCTAAGATTTCCTAAGCAGGCGCTTTAGACCACTGAGCCATCCTGCCGGGCCCTCCCTCGGCATTCTAAGGCAGCATTCTAGGTTTCTTTCTGGTGTATGTATGATTTCCACTCTACGCTGGTTTCTAAAAAGCATCTCAACTCATTGGTTACATACGGGACCCACAACACATTCCCTCCCCTTACTTTTTCTTCCCTCAAACAAAGGCCTCTGGGCTCAGAATGAGTGGAGAGAATCGGTATGTCTGGTCTGGTCTTCAGCCTATCAGAGACTATTTTGAATGTCCTGGTGTCACAGAGGTGATGACAAGGTCACTGGGCTATTCAGAAACGTGTGTATTTTTAGGAGCTTTTAAAATGAGAGGCCTGCTCTTGGCCCCAGCTGGAGGCCCAGCGCTGCTTTCTTCTCAGTCCTTCATGAAGCCACTGTGTGGGAGATACCTCCCCTTAGCTTGGCCCGGGACCAGCAGGACCACCCTTCCTTCTGCCCCCCCCTCAGGTCCCACCCTGTCTCCTGCCTCTTTCCTTTGTTGCTGATTCTCTCGGTCTCTTGGTCTCAGAGCAGGATAAACAGACCAGCACCTCCATTCTCCAGATGATGGGTTCCTAGGACAGGCCAAGGCAGCCAGCCTGGATGGAGGTGCCCCAGACTTGCTGATCTCTCTGCAGCCCCAGCTTCACCAAGAGGTCCTTCTCTCAGGGCTATGCCCTCTGCACAGCTGCTGAGCAGCATCCCAATGTTGAGGCAGGGCCATCCTGAGCAGCTGATTTAGGAGCCAGGGTACACGGCCCACTAGGTACTCTTCCAGTCTGCAGCACAGTGGGAGCCTAGGGCCTCCTCCTCCTCCAGGTCTGACTCCCTACACACCATCTGGGATGAACCTCTGCTTGGTCTTACTTTGGAGCTTGCTCTATGGGAAGGACAGAGAAGCGCTCCATTTCCGGGGCCCAGGGTAGCTGTGTGTGATCCCCATGAGCCCAGGCATGGGCAGGAGTCATCCTTCCTTGGTCCACTGGCTTAGCACACAGCCTGAGCAATCAACCCCAGAGATGCCAGGTAGGAGACACGAGGCCTGGGTTCTTCCCTCTTGCTGCACCCAGTGGGGGCAGAGCCGTGGGACACCCAGGCTCCCTTGGCCAGGTGAGCATCTCAGCTGCTCCTGTCCTCTGCTGTCCCACCCCAGGCTGTGGCTCCGGGTGCAGAGACAGACGTAGCATTGGCTCATCTGGAGTTCTGAGGAGCCACTTCTCTGAGTTCTTCAGGCTTACCGGCCTTCACCTCCCCACCCCCCTGCATATAATCCTGTCCGAGAGATGCTCTGCCCGCATTTCCGCTTGGCCCTGGCCATGGCTGCCACATCCCGATTCCTGAAACAGCAACTTTCCCCAGCTGCAGCAGGACCCCATCCTCCTGGTCTTCTCTCCACCTCACTGGCCACTCAGCCCCACCGCCAGCCTCCCCTCTGCTGGCCCCAGACACTGCCGCCTCTCCCGTCTCCACCCCTGCATGGGCTCATGGCAGTTACACCCACGAGCTCATGATTCCTGACTTCACCTCCATTCTGAGCTCTTTTCTCAGAAGTCTCCAGGCTTTTAAAGCCACTGTGAGCTCAGGGCCCCTACTTGGGCTATGAGGTCTGAGCAGACCGCAAGCAGACTGCTCATGCCCGCAGCAACCAAAGCTGCATCTTCCTCCAGCTCCTCCACGCCAGGAAATGGGCCCCAGGGATGGGGACTGTCCCACAGGTGGGGATGTTGTCTAGGGAGGGTGGCCACACACGAGTGCCTATGTGTCTTGTCTATGACATGGTGGCGCAGCAGTGGGGGGTATGGCTGGCACTGTCCCATGGCAGTGGGGATCTGGGCCTGGGAAGAGGTACAGGGCAGCAGCCACTGTGAAGGGACAGAAAGCCCCACCGGACAAAGGGAGAAGACAGCCAGCTGGGTGCACACCTGAGAACTTTCTGGAAGAGCTGGTAACAAAAGAAGGTTCAGTCAGGGCAGTTGGCAGGGGTGTGGGAGGGCACCTAGGTGCAGAGCCTGGGGTCAGGGGCAGTCGGCAAGGCCACAGAAGCAACAAGGATGCACTATGACGAGCATGTCCACTCGGTCCCACAGCTGTTCCTGCATGCCTGCAGGCTGGTGTCCTCCTGGCCGAGGCTGCCTGAGTATGCACCAGTAATCACATAGTTAAGGTGCAGGTGAGGCTGAGGGAGGCTCTGCTTGTCACTGCAGCCCTTCCAGCAGGTGGCCTGAGGTAGGATCAGGAGTCACCTCCCAGAGAAGGGGTGGCACTTGGTCCACCCCGCACCTCAGGCTAGAAGCTCACAGAGCAAACCCTCATGCTCCCAGGGTGCTCTGGGGAAAGCTGCGTCCTCAGCGTGGCCTGAGGGCCAGCACAGGCCCCAGGCTATCTGAGCATTCTGGGCCCAGGCCCCAAGAAGCAGTGTGCGGGGTTGTCCACTGGAACGTGGGACAGGATCATCTCTGGTAATGAGGTCTCTGTAATGTGTGCTTAGAGACAATCAGTGAAGACAGGTTCACAGTGGAGAGGGCGGGCTGTCATCCACTGACTGGTGTCCTTACCAGGAAACACACACAGGCAGGAAGACAGTGAGTGCATGGCGGTGGAGGCCGAGATGGAGTCACGCTGCAAAAGCCAACGTCAGGCCACGGTCATCAGCAGCCACTAGCGGATGTTCGAGGCTGGGGAGGAGGCTTCCCTACAGCTGGGAAGGAGGCTGGGTCTGCTGACACGTGGGCCTCAGATGCAAAGCCTTCAGATCTGGGTGCTAACCGCATAGGAGGAAGTGAATGCCACAGCCTGGAGGTGGAAGCAGGCTGAGTCACCCACCGGAGGCTGGAGCCTCTGGCCTTCTAGCCTTGCCATGAGCTGCGTGGTCCAGGCTGGGAAACCATGAGCACAGCTTGGGCCTGCCCGAGTCCTTCTACAGTGTCTGCTGGGCTTCCTGTACTGACCGCAGGAGGAGGTGGCGAGGCTGGCCCATCTGCAGAGCCTGGGTCTCAAGAGCCCTCTCCCTGCAGGGCACCATTGGTCATGGCTTCAGGAAGACTGTGTGAGGACCAGTGCCAAGGCAAGGGCTTGGCTTCTGGCGGACACTTCTCCTGCCACGCAGCCCTAACCCACCTCCTCCACTGCCACAAGTGTCCCTTAGGTCACAGCTATGTGAAGAAACACTCGAAGACTCAGGTGGCATCTGCTGAGCTCTATATTAGGTGGTTCTCAGTGAAAGCTTTGGGTAGGACCTTTTTCATGGGGGCCAGTTCCCCATACCTGAGCCCCCAGAGTGTCCCTACAGGCTGGGGGTGAGGGGAGCCTAAGACCTTGGTCCTTTTTTTTTTTTTTTTCTTGTTTCGGAACTTTTGTTTGTTTGTTTATTTATTTTTATGGCCGGCTCAGCCTGCCCTGAAGGCAGGGCTGGTGCAGCATGTGATGCCGGGGATCGAACCATGGTCCCTGAAGCCGCCCAAGCTTTCCTAAGCAGGTGCTTTAGACCACTGAGCCATCCTGCCGGGCCCCAACCTTGGTCTTTTTTGAACTCAGGATCTTGCACTTGCCTAGCAGGCACTTGTACTGCTGAGCTATCTGCCCTGTGGGCCTTAGGGTTTGACATTCATAGACATTCTCCAAGTCTAGACAAGTCACCCATGCTGCCTTACCTTAAAACATTTTTATCTTATGCCATAAAACAAGCCCTATTTGTTTTAGTAAAACCACATTTGCATTATTTAATAACTGAGTCACTTATCTTCTGTCCCTTCTTCTCCTACCTGCGGATGATTCTCAGTTTGCCTGTTTCTGATCTTTTTCGTGTTATACAGCAGGCCCTGCTAAAGGTAGCTGCAAGGGGTGGGGGGATGGGAAGGTGGTAGGGGGCAGCCCTGGAGGCACTAGCATGGGTCCTCTCATCAGAAACCCTGGGAGTGCTGCTCTGGAAGAAACGCCCTAGCCTCCTGGAGGCCGCTGTCGCAGCTGGGGCAGCCTCTCCTTTGTCCTAGGCTGCTCCACATCAGGTCAGGGTGGTCTGCCATCCCTGACTGGCAGAGCTAGGACAGCCCCAGCTTCATGGCCACCATCCAGTAGTAAGAGGGCTGGGCTCCGACAGAAACAGGGTGGCCACACCCTGCTTCTCCTGGTCACCACCTCCCTATACAAGGGTGGGCTCTCAGGTTTCCTCACCTGGAGCCAAGGGCCTCAGAGGTCAAGAGCAACTTGTTCCGAGGGAGGCCGTGCTAGTGGACATGCAGAATGAGGCTCAAGCCCCAACCCTGCTTCCTGCTCTCTGAGATGAAAAGGTCCGGCCCAGGTAACCAGCCCAGTGCAACAAAGCTGCATCCCGGCCTCCATCCCATCCTCCCGTCCAGGCAAGAGGCTCAGTTGCAAAAGAAGCAACTGAAATCGCCTAAGCAGCTTAGTGGGGCTCTAAGAAGGGGATCAGCAGGGTGACAGTGTGTGGGGGAAGGTGCGTGGGGAATGGCTAGAGCTCCTCGACCTGGCCTGGAGAGATGCCTATGAGGAGAGAAAGAAAGAGGCACACAGCAGTTCCACTCGCGCCTTCCAGCACAGATGTCACTTAAAGGTGTCCCTGTGCCTTTGACCAGGCTAGCGCCTGCCCCGCCCCCTCCACCACACAGCTGCAGTTCTAGTAGCCTGATTTGTTCTCTTCACAAGCACAGACAGGTACAGGCAAGACAGTTCAAAAAGACAGTAGACCCGCTTCCAACCAAGCACTGCCGTGACCAGGCCACGCCAGGCAGAAGCCACAGGTCCCAGGGGCCCTCTTCAGGAAGCCGCCAAGGTCAGCGCAGCTACCTGTCTCCTTTCGTCTCAGAAGGGGTCTGGTGCAAGCGGCCTCGAGTCAGGCCCTGGGGACTTCTGTTCTGAACTTGGGCCTCTGGGAGACGACAGCACCCACGTCAGTTCCTACAGAGCGTGGGCCAAAGGCAGCTGCCCTTTCCAGCTTCTCTTCCTGGGACCTTCCTCTTGTCCTCCGATCCTGGCCAACAGCTCTGGCCTTCAGGTCCCAACAGAGGGTTACGTCCTCCAGGAAGCGGCCCTGACTATTGAACTGGATTAAGGAGCTCTTCCTTTGCACGAATCTGGCGGGCATTCACTTTCATCAGACATGAATTCAGTCAGCAAACACATTCACGTCACGAACGTGCTGCTACCTACCCTGCGCCACCCTGGGCGGGGGAAGGGGCTCTGACCCACTGGGTCTGAGCCCCAGAGCTCACAGTGGGAACCCAGGAAGAGTGAGGAAAGTCTCTAGGGTTGGAGACGGTGCGCCGCCGCAGTCCTGGGGATCTATCCAGAAGGCTCAGTTCCCCCAGGGCACCTCCTTCTCCACCTCCTCCTGGCTTGGGGTCGCCTCCCCTACCTGGGGTGGGGGGTGTCCCTGCCTGGATGGCCGCACCCTAGGGTTTGGGAACACGGGCCCCGAGTCGCGGCCCCTCGGAGGAGCCATCGCCCGTCGCTGGGCGGGGCTGCGCAGACAAAAGCTGCACCAGGGACAAAAGATTCGCCGCAGCGCGCACGTGTACGCGCACGCGCGCCCGGGTCCCCCACAGGCCTCTAGTCTGTCGCGCAGCCCCATTGTTTAATCCAGCGAAGGCGAAAATTCTCCGCAAACAGTGCCCCCCTCCACCGCCTCCCTCGAGAGGGGACAGAGGCTGGAATGCCCCCGGGCTTCAGAGGCTGGACAAAGGAGGGACCGAGGGGTTCCTACAAGGCGCCGCGCCCTCCTTAGCCTCCTACACCCGCTGTCCTGCCGCAGTCGGGGCGCCTGGGGAACCGCGCCGCCAGCGTTTCCACCGCAGGGCCCTGCATTGCGGTTGCGCGCCGGGCGGGCGTGTGCGCACGCGGGTGCGTGTGTGTATGTGCGCGCGCGCCGCTTGGCCGCCGCGCCCCAATTTGCTCAGCGCGGCTGCACCCTCGCCCCCACCCCTTCCCACTGCTGCTGCTCTCCTGGGCTCGGCTTCCCCTGCTGCATGGAGGAGAATGGCCGGGCGGCGGTGGGGGCGGAGGGACCCTGCTAGGAGGTGCGGCGGCGGTGCAGCGATGCGGCGGTACACAGGCGAGGTGGAGCCGCCACACCATCGGCCCTGATACAAGGGCACTGCCAGGCCCAGGGCTGGGCAGGGCCCGGGCCGCAGCTGTCTCAGCCTTGGTGAAAGGCTGGAAACGTGGGCCCTGGGTGGGAGCATCCTTTGTATCCACTGAGAGGAAAAAATACAGGCAGCTCCGCTTTCTCCAGTGCCTGCCCGCCTTCTCTCTCACTGCTTGAAATGATGCCTGGGCCAGACCCAAAGGGAAGGGACCTCAGAGTCCAGTTCTGCTCTGTAGAGCACCTGCAGATGGCCCGCAGGCCAGCAGGCCGGCCCAGGCCAGCGCGGCACAGCACTAAGTGGGAGCTGGTGTCCTAACAGCACCCTGCCAGCGGCAGTGCCGAGTCTATGCCACACAGCTGACCAGGCCTTGACGCCTGCCATGCAGCCCATGTGTCCTGCCCAGGTCCAGAGGATGCTAACTCCCACTTGGAGGATTACCAAGGCCCAGAGTCCTGGGGAGGGGACAGCTGGTGAGCAGGTGGATGCTGCCGGCTCCCTGGGCTCCAGGGGCCAGGGAGTATTTCCTAAGCTTCAGGGCACTGTCTAGATGAGACTCTGCTCAAGGAAAAGCTTCCGTCTCCAAGGCCCAAGCATCCCCCGGCCACTCTAGGGAGTGGATCCAGGCCTCTGCAGGGCTCCCTGCTCCTTTTCCCATTTGTTCTGAAAAACTGAAACCAGATTTCCTGAAGGGAACGGGAGCTCCCGGTCACCCTGCCCTTCTCTGTTATATACGGCAGGTCACCTGGCTCCAGCTTTGGCCAGGCATGCTGCCAAGGCCGGCACAGCACTCCCAGGCAGCCGCTGCCAGGGTGCAGATGCCTGCTGACCCCAAACCACCTCTGGGAATAGCTCCTGACGCTCATCAGCCAGGGTGACTGCCAGGCACCCTGTCACCACTGGGCAGGGCCTGGGGAAGGTCAAGGTTTGCATGCTGAGGAGTTCTGGAGAGCTGTCCTGAGTGTGATCCTGTAGCCAGCACAAGGGAAGGCAAGGGTGAGAAGACAAAGGGGATACCATGAGTGGGCAGGGGCACCTACAGGGACAGAGGGGACAGAGTCAGCTGAGCCCAGGCCTAGATGTGCCAGGGCCACAAGGTCTCTGGCAAGACACCTCTCTGAGGGTCACCTCTATAGCCTGCCCTGACCTGGCAGTCATGCACTGCCAACCTACCACGTTGTGCCTTGTTCGGAGGTCAGGTTGGGCTAGTCCGCATGGGGGCTCATGGGGCATGCCCTGGCTGCAGGGGCAGCTCGGCCCTGCCTCTAGCACCTCCCCTTTTGCTCCCAGGAGGAAACATCCCGGGAGGGCACAGCAGGTGCATGGACCTTGCTGCTTGCGGCCCATCCAGCCAGGGGCCTCTCAGCTTGTGGGGGCCCAAGCTCCCCGGGGAAAGCCTGAGACTCAGGACGGGTCTGGCCGCCTGAGGACACCAACCCCCTTTCTGAGACCTGCCTCTCCTCTCGCACTGTGGGCACCAAGTGTCCTTCCTGGTGACCCGATCAATCGCTGTTCTTACCGTCCAATGACAGCCAGTCGTGCTGGGAGGAGGGGAGGGTGGGCAGGGCCCGGGCTTTGTACTCAAACACCACGGAGTTGGAGATGATCTGGTTGTTGAAGGCAACTTGTAGGGTTACAAGACCCGTGTCATGGGCTGAAAGCAAAAGAGAAGAGTCAGAGCGCTCTCTACCCCAGCCTGTGCTAGCTCTCCTACCAGAAGCCTGCTTCTTCAGACTCCCATCCTCCCTGGGGTGGGGCAGGGACTGGGGCTCAGCACACAGGGCCACACAAGGAAGTGGTGGACTGAATGGTGCCTGTCCCCTCCCTCTCCCACTGGCTGACTTCTCCCCCACCCCCACCTGAAGCCGGGTGTAGCACACCGGCTCTGGACTGTGCTGTGCTGTCTGCTTCAGCCTTCCCTGAAAGCTTCTGCTGGCTCCCTACATGTGACGCCCGCAACCTTTCCTGCCTCCTTGCTGGAAGCAAGAGCTCCGAGAGTGCTGGGTGCTGAGCCGGCCACACGCCACCAGACGCTTTGGGAGGGCAGGGCTGCTGACTCCTCCGGCCCTGACACAAGGCTCAGCGGCACGGGATGCACTGGGCAAGTGGATGACGTGGTCGTCCCGCCTCAGTGCTGGGGTGCAGGCTGCTGCTTCACTGTGCTATAAGTATGTGGGTGTGGCTGACCAGTGACCCCTGAAGATGGCTCGCAGGGCATGGTGGGTGTTTGAGTCTCCACTGGGGCTCTGTGTTCTCTGCATTGGTCTTCTAGGCCTGAGCATCTCCCCTGGACGGGCCTCCGGGGAAGACGTGTGTGGTGTACATTCCTCTCTGGGCTCTTGGCTTACAGAGCATGAGGATGTCACATCAGCAGCTCTTGAGGGAGCCTGTAGAGTCCACTTACAGAGGGAAAGCCACCTTGGTGACCCCTGGTCCCCATCCAGCCCAGGTGTATGTGGTAGAGCAGTGGCCATCTTCTCACTGTCCCCAGCCTGAGCCTAGGGGACATCACTACCCAAGGCGGAGCCTCTGTTTTTCTGCCCTGGCTGCCCTTTGCCAGCTCCAGCCAGTGACTCAGACCTGCAGGCTTCACAGCAGGGGGCAGGCATGTGGGACCGCCTGCCTGCCTTGGAACGCTGGCTAAGCCCAGAACCTCCCATGGCTCTGGGAGTACCCCAGGCAGACCTCCAAGCTCATGGCCACTCGCCCTCCCTGGAGATTTGCCTGGGTAAGCACCAGGAAGGCCATTGGTGCATCTTTCCGTGTGACCCTTCCACTTGCGCCGTGACAGCCCCAGGGTAACTGGAGACTCTGGTGCCAGCTGTTCCTGCTCCGAGCCCCTCTAAGGTCCCTCTTCTTTCCCAGTCCGTCCTGCGCCCATGCTCTTCAGCAGTGTTGGCTGGCGGCAACTTCCCCGGAGACAGAGCACGGGCACCAGCCCTGGGCTCAGGACCACCCTTCTCTCTCCCTGTTCTTTTTATCCCTTGGTGAGTCCTGGCTCTGTCTGCCCCTCTGTGTCCATGGCTGCCACTCTCGTCCAAGCCCTGTGTGTTTGCCTCCTGCTGAAGGTGACACCAGCCTTGTGACATCTGTCCCCACCGGAGTGGATCAGAGGCTGTCTTGCAATGCCCCTTTTGGAAAGCAATGGAAATAGGTGGCCGGAAGGGGCCTTCTTGCTTGTCATTAGAGCAGCCATCAGTCCTCTTGCCTTTTGCAACCTCTGAGGAACCCAGGGTGGGCTCTGGCCAGCAGTCTTCTTAGTAGAGTCCCCCATCTTCCCCCGAGTCCAGCTGCCTCCTTCCCCGACTCCACGCTTAGTTTCATCCATCCCAACCCTGGGCAAGCCTGGAGTCTAGTGGAGAACAAAGTCCATGCCGGATGCTGGTGCAGGTCTGAGCCTGGTTCTCTGGCAGGGTCTGTTTGGCTTGGGCAGGTTCACCAGGCCACAGCAGTGCCTGTTTGTACTCCACTGCCCTGTGCTGCATCTGAGGCAGCCTGGCTTGTGCTTCCCAGCCTCTGGGCCCTTTCTTTCTAGGCTCAACCCCAGCTCAATCCCCTGGGGAGGCAGAGATAAGGTCCCTGAGCAGCCAGCAGCATCCCACAGGATAGTAGTTGCACGGCACTGGGTCTCCTCCCTAAACTGCTTGCCCTTTGAGGTCAGGGCCCTCGTTAGGAGCTAGATCTTAATCCCTGCATCATCAGTGCTTGGGAAAGCGGGAGATACTCGAAGCCCATTTGGAAATGAAATGAAAGAAAGAACAAATAGATATACCCAGAGCGATGCTTCCATGTGGGCCTTCCATTTGGACAGAGATGCCACTTCCTGTCTCTACTGGTCTGGCTGAAGACCCAGGCCTTGCCTGTCCTCAGTTACCTGACCTGCCAGGAAATAAATAACAGCCCTGCCTTCTGGAAGTGCCCTGGGACCAGAGACCTGCCGGAGCCCCAGACATCTCCTCCTGCTGCCCTGGGACAGCAGAGCGAGGATCTCCTTGATGGATGCGGCCTTCAGAACCCAGCACCTGGGCCAGGCACTTCACGAAGAGCTCGCTCAGCAGATGCTCTCACTGAGGATGTAGAAAATGAGGACTAGATAGGCAACCTCCGGCCAAAGTCACGCAGATGGCATCTGGCTGGCTGGGACACGTGCAGAGGTGACCGGCTCCAGGCCCTGGGATTCTCCAGGTCTGACCTGGGATGTCGTCCAGAAGGCAGGTCTGTTATTTATTTCCTGGCGGGGTCGGGTAACTGAGGATGGGCAAGGCCAGCAGGGACAGGAAGTAGCATCTAGTCACAGGCTGAAGCGCATCCCCGGCCCACGGGAGGTGATAAGTGGACAATAGCATGTGGCCTGCGCTCTCTCCTGAATGTCGACAGGCTGATCTGGCCTAGGGTGGCTGATGTCCAGGCCTAGCAGGGCTGCTGGGAAGACAGGGGCCTGAGTGGGCCTGTGGGGGGGGGGGGCAGGCAGGAGGCCACTAGGGGCAGAGCCAGCAAGGGAGAGGTTGCCACAGACCCCAGCCCTGGCTCCCTTAGCACACAGACAGGGACACTAGCTAGCAGATCGTGATGAAGTCTTTGGGGGAGAGGGACCGGGTCAGAGTGACAGGACAACCGAGTGGGGGTTCCTGGCAGGCCTTTTTGGGAGGTCACTGAGGTCTTGCAGTTGGAAGCCAATGACACAGCTGTGCCTTTTCCTGGGTGGGTGCTGAGATTCTCAAAGGAGTTTATTCTTAGCTTGACATTCCCAGTTCCTGCAGTCCCTGCCGGGTGCCAGGGCACTGCATGCTTTTTGTGATCTGATCTAGGCCTGGATCACCAGGTGGGTGGCCACTGGGACGGATGGCCTGGGCAGCTGGGGAGAGGGTCGCCTGCTGCACACGGCCTCCAGCCCCACAGAACAGCCCTGGGGCAGCATCCTCCAGGAAGCCAGGCCTGAGTGTGCCCCTGGGCTTGCTGGTCCTAGATCGGCCCCTGCTCACATTTTCCTTAAGATCCCAGCTGAGCACACTGGGTGTTCCTGTCTGGTGCAGGGTCACCCCAGAGCCGATTCCTGGTCTGATGCTCTTGGGTACCACACACTTCACCAGGAAAACAGGGGGTTCCTCACCTGGGCAGTAGCAGCGCAGCACCCCAGGCTGAATCAGGGACGCAGGCACTGAGATCTGGTCGAACAGGCAGCTGTAGTTATTGCTAGCTTCTTGCCATGGGCCTGTGATGAGGACCTTTACTCCTCCCTGGAGGGGACAGAGGGGCACAAAGGTGGAGCAGGAGCCATCAAGAAGGGACGGGGGCCGCAGGGAAGGTCCCTGCAGCTGTGCGATTAGGAATTTGAAAGGTGCTTCAAGGACCCAGGAAGAGAACAGGTGAGTGACTGTCCAACCCTAACCCTCAAGAGGCCTTGCCGCTTTTCCCTCCGGGACACCCAACACCCTGAGCCTGTCCCAGGCAACTCAGAGTTCTAGACCGCAGAGAATAGAGCTTTTCAACCTTTTCAGCCCAACATGCACCTGAGGATGGACTGGCCAGCTAGGGTGCAGGAAGGGGACAGAGGGGACAGGAAGGACCTCCTGTCATTCAATGGAGATCCAGAGTGAGCTCCCAAGTTCCCAGAACAAGTCTAAGAATCTTAGCACAGCCCCAGGTGCCAGATGTTCTCCAGAGAAGGGAGATCTCCCCCGAGAAGCCCTGGGGTCATAGTGTGATATGGCAAGGGGAGGGTACAGAGAAGGGAAAGGGGGTGATGAAACAGAAAAAGGGGGTGATAGGCTCAGAGTTGGAGAGGTTCACAGGCTGCCCTGGGAAGCCAGAGTGGAGCGGGGGCAGTAGGCCTCCGGCCCCAGAGCCTCCGTGGCGCTCGCCCTGGGCCCTAGTAGACAGAACCGCGTGGGTGTGTGCACATGGCCCGCGCAGCGCTGACCCTACCGCCCGGTCCTGAGGGACCTCAGACGTCCATCCCCAGCTCCTGGAGGGATCGCGCCCCCAGGGGACCCCAGCGCCCAGGCTGAGAGAGCATCGCAAAACCTGTGCACTCCCTGACCTCCGGCCTGGGCCAGCCAGGCGTCACGGGGCCAGGAGGGTGAGGCCGCACAGCGGCGCCGGGAAGCCAGGGTGCAGGGCCCTGGTCCCCGCTGTGATTAGCAGCACCTCCTCTCTCGCCCAGCCCGACGCACGAGGCACTCGAGGTTCCTCCCTTACTTACGGCTGGTGGAGGGAGGCTCTCCTCGGGGATGCAGAGGGCGGGGCGCTGGCCTCCGGCTCGGGCGGCTAACCTCGGGTGGACCCACCCCAGAGGCTCAGCTACCCCACCCCCACCGAGTAAACACCTTTCCCTGCAGGGGGGCGGAGAGCTGCGCTGGCCAGGGTGGAGAGCGCCACCTGGCGTCCAGGCTGCAGAAGGCCGAGAGGCGCTGCCGGAGCCCTGGCAAATGCCAGGCCCCCCTTCCCCCACCTCCTGAATAAAAAGCCATAATCAACTCCGGCTGCACCCCGGGCCACCTGTCCCGCCCTCTCTCCCTTTTTCCCTCCCTCCGTCCCTCCCTCTACTCATTCATTCTTGTTTAGCCCGTCCCTGGCTTTGTCCACCCTGCCCTACAGGAAGCCCCAGCCTGTACACAGATCTTGCTTTCCACAATGTTCCCCAAATCTGCCCCTAGGACATCAGGAGCAGCTGCAGGTGCTTCAGGAGGGCCCTTCTCAGAACTAGCATGTTTTGGGGGAACTCACTTGACTGTTGGGTGTCCTAAGATTGAGGGATATAGAGAGAGCTAGGATTTGGGGTCCTAAGCAGGAGGCCTAACCCACCCATTCCCAGTAGCTGAATATCCTTGGGCAAGTGACCCAATCCCAATGGGTGGAAATTGCTGTCTGGCCCTATTTTCTCCTGGCTTCTCAGGGCCATGAGGAGCTCTATGGAGTGGCAGCAGGTGCTGCACACGGATGTCCAGCTGGGACATCCAGAAGCACCAGAGGGCCAGCTTGGGCATGATTGTCCCTGGGCCTGGAAAGTAGAAGAGTATGGCTTCAAAAGGCCACCGACAATTACCGTGTGAGATAAAAGGCACAAGATAATAAGCCCAATCCACAGCTGCTAGCATGAGGCTGGGGCTGCTGTGGGGAACAAAGGGCTGCGGAAATTACTGGAGAACATCAGGACATTTTCCATGGAAACCACCACAGGATGCCTCAGCATCCATCAGTTCAGGGGACAGTTCCCATGGCAACCGCTGCCTGGCTGTGCTGAGCTGTGTTGATGTGCGTGCTCGTGTCTGATGGCTCTGATTGCAGCCTCTTGTGCCTGGTGCTGCAGGAGCCAGCGGTGGGAAGGGACGTGGGAGCAGGAGCAGGAGAGTCAGGCAGGGGACAGCGAGGGAGCAGCAGGCACCATCTGAGGTCTCTCTGCCTTGGGAAGCCTGAGATGAAAGGTCCAGTGCTGATGCAGCCAGAGCAGATGCTGGGGCGTAGGGTGCCTCTGGGGTGTGTGTGTGTGTGCGTGTGTGCGCGTGTGCATGTGTGTGTCATGCACATGTATGTGCTGTTGACTAGCTACCCCTGGAGAGAAGAGGTGGGGAGAACACGGAAGGAGGGGGAGCAGGCTGTGGGAGGGCAAAACATTTGGAGCAGAGCCAGTAGAATGGCCCAGTCTCGGGGTCCCTGCTACATGGATGTCTGAGGACCACGGAGGTTTTGAGCTGGGTGGGGTCGCACAGCGGCCACTTCACCTGACCTGGGGTTTGCGGACTCGGAAGTGAGGCCTCACTGCATGTCCTGCCATGGGCCTTTTCTGAGCTTGGACAGCCCGGCCAGCAGGGGCGCACAGACAGCCTCTTGCCTGCTGCAGAAGGGATGGGCTGTGAAAGGGGTCAGGGTGCTGTGAGGACAGAAGGCGCTGCCGCTTGGAAAGCAAGAGGACAGGACGACCCCTGCTTTGGCCTGGTCTCAGCGTCCTGCGTAGGGCAGACTGGCGAGGAAGAAGCGGCTGCCAGAGCCACTGGAGCCTGGAAGGCTTCGTGGTACAGCTGCAGCGGGCCCCAGAGGACCGTTTTCCACATCAAACTGGCTCTGAGCTGCTTTTGTGTCTGGGCGAAGGAAGCCTCCAGACTTTCCAGAATCAGGGTTGAATGCACCAGAAAGCCCGTCTTTTGCTGTGCCTGGGGCGCCCTCATGTGGCAAGACGTGGAACTGCCTCTCCAAGTCTGGCTTTGTAGCTACTGAAGACCAGAGGGAGCCAAGCCCGCTGGAGTCCTTAATGCCAGAGCCATGGCCCAAGGCAGCCTGATTGCTGGCCTGTACCACCCAGGGGCTGAGAAAGAAGACCCTGCAGGACCCAGGCCTAGGGAGCCTCCACGTGTTCAGTAGCCATAGATCCATGCTCTGCACCTGAGGAAACTGGGCTGTGGCCCAGTCAGGTCTTACGTAGATCAGCGGACAGCAGTGGCCTTCCCACACTAGTCAGTCCCTTTGCACTCTCCTGAGCCCTTCAGACTGTTTCCCCAAGCCTTGTGGAAGGCGAGCTACCCAGAGGGCTCTTGCTCCAGTTTTAGAGACAAGAAAAGCAGCTAATTCACCCTTGGTCCTGAGCCAGACTTGTCCTAGGACCATAATCCTGACCATAAGCTCATGGTAGTTCTCTGTGTGTGTGGGTGTGTGTGTGTGTGCGCGCGCGCGCGCGTGTGTGTGTGTGTGTGTGTGAGTGTGTTGGGGACTGAATC
Organism: Myocastor coypus; assembly: GCA_004027025.1. NCBI lineage: Eukaryota > Metazoa > Chordata > Mammalia > Rodentia > Myocastoridae > Myocastor > Myocastor coypus. Next base: position 90,586 of record PVJA010001591.1, read on the forward strand.
CAGGCCCTTAGTTCTGAGTTACATCCTCAACCAATTTTTTTTTTAATCTTTCTTCTCAGTTTTCTAAGTTGCTAAATTGTCCAGTCTAGACCCTCCTGCCTCAGCCTCCCAGACCGCTGGGATTACAGGCACACATACCACGCCAGACCTCCTCTCCGTGTCTGCGTGCATGTGGCACACAGACATACAGCAGCTGGATCTCCTGATCCTGCCTTCTTTCCCGGGTGCCGTGCCCTGAGGCTGGGCTGTTATCCCTGGTGCTCTGGTGTCTCCTGGGGGCATTGTACACAGACCCTCTGGTCTTAACTTTGCCAGGAGGGAAGGGGGATGAGGAAGGATGAGCCCCTCCTCAGGGCCTCCCAACAGCAGCAGCAGCAGCAGCAGTCCCTGCCCTGGCGTCTAGGGAATGTTGCCCTGGACCCCAGGAAGGTATGAGCAGTGCCCCACCTGGCCTCAAGGGACAGCTGCTCTGCCAGTGCCTGATGGGCAGACTGGGAGGAGGGCATAGAGCTGCCCTGGGTAGCAGGTATGCAGGGAGTGCTGAGGCCACCCTGTCCCCTTTCTGTCCTGTTCTGCTTTTAAGCAAAGGCTCCTCCTCATGCACTGGTTCCCTGGCATTTGAACGCAGTCTGAAGCAGGCCTAGCCACTCCTGCTGTGCTGGGCTCTGCAGCAGGGGGTTCCCCAGTGAGACCCACAGGGATCAAGTAGTGGCCTTCTGGGGTGGAGTGGGGTGGGGTGGCACAGGTTGGGACCTAGGTCATGTACGTAAGGGTCTTGGATGTCACGGATGAGCATTGAGAAGCTGTGGCCTCCCTGGTATGTTTGATAGAGGAGTTTTGCTTGGTTTAGTGAAGCAAAACAGAAATGAAGGGTGTGGATGAGCTGGATTACCTCTGAGGTGACTTTGGAATGCCTGTAAAGCAGCCCTGGGGTCCTTTTCCAAAAAAAAAGAATGAAAAGAAAAAAAGAGAAAGAAACAGAAGAGAAGGAAGAAGGAAAGAGAAGAAGGGGAAGGGAAAAAAGAGGAAGAGAGGGAGGCAGGAAGGAGAGGCATGAAAGCCAAACCCGCAAGACTCAACATGAGGCCAGGAAACAACAGCTTCCTGGCAGGGCCAGCAGGCTGCCTCCGAAGCCCCCACTCAGAAGCTGCTTGCTCTAATGCAGTTTGAGAGCCCCTGGTGTGGGGCCGGAGGGAGGGACCGCTCTGTCTTTAGGGTGTGGAGCTTCCCCAGGGGCAGATGCTTCCCGTCAGCTGCCTGGTGGCCCAGGACCCAGGGCAAGTGGGCCGGGTGGCAGGGAGGTGGCAGTGGCAGAGGCAGCAGCCCGCAGCTTACCTCTGGGTAGGACCATTCCGGGGAGTAGTCGGTCACCATGAACACCCGTCCACTGGGCGGCAGCATCCCCAGTGAGCCCTGGGCTGAGGCGGCCGAGACCACCTCTGCAACGTGCATGTAGGCCATGGTGCCGGCCCCACTCTCTGCTCCGCTCAGCTGCAGGGTCCCCTGCTGGGGGCTGCAGCAGGGAATGCACATCTCCGCCTGGGTGAAGGGAGCGCGCGCCCCGTCTTCCGACTGCGAGAGCGCCGCACTGTCCCCTGACACCAGCTGGTGCCCATAGATGGTGCCACTGCCGCCCTCCACGGAGATGAAGTCATTGATCAGGTCCGAGAACTGGTTGCTGAAGGAGATGTCGAAGTGGTCCAGGCTGAGCTCCATGTTGGAGCTGTTGCCCAGGCTGGGCTGGGCCACCGGGTAGAGTCCCTGCACCACATTGCTGGGGAGGATGGGGACCCCCCCAGCACTGCGGATCACCCCATTGCTTTCAGGCTGTAAGTAGTGCTCCGAGCCACAGGCCTGCAGCTCCCCAGACTTGAGGAGGACCTCACCCGCTTCGGCTGCCTGCGAGGTCTCCATGGTGACCTCCCCTTCTGCCGTCATGGCCTGGAAATTGGCCTGGAACTGCATGAGGTGCAGGGAGGAAGTGGACTCTATCCGAGCCTCCACGTGGCCGCTGCAGGAGCTGGTCTGGGACGAAGCCTCCGTTTTCACTGTGGGCATCACAAAGGTGCCTCCGGAGTCGCTCAGGCTGCTGTGGGCGGTCTGCTCAAGGGGGAGGGGCTTGCTGGCATCCTGCAGGAAGAAGCTTGGGGAAGGGGTCTGCTGGATGTGGGGGCTGTGGCCCGTCTGGCTGAAGCTGGACGGGTAGTCTTTGTTGGAGTCGATGGCACTGAAGTCCATCTGCTCCAGCGTGGTGCTGGGACTCAGGCCGCCACCCGATGGCAGGAGGCTGGAGCCCGCAGCCAGGGTGAGGGAGCTAGAGCCTGCGGCCGTGGCGGAGGAGGAGTAGGCCTCCTTGGCCATCTGCTGCTCGAAGGAGGTGTCCTCGGTCTTTATCTCCTTGGTGAGGACGCTGGTGAAGCCAAAGCTCCGCTCGGCAGCAGGCGGGGAGTGCCGGAGGTTGGAGCCGACTATCTCAGCCTTCAGGCCCCCGCCCCCATATGTCTGGCCCTGCTTTGGGTTATTGAGGAAACAATCGGGGTCAAAGTTCATGGTGGTCTCCGGGATCTTCCGGCTGCCGTCGAGGGTGGTGGAGAGGACCAGCTCTTCGGACACATTGGTGGGCAGCATGGCCAGGCTCTCCGAGCTGCCCGTGGTGGGGAAGGTGAACTTGTGGCCGTCGGAGCTCACGGCCAGGACCAGGCCCTGAGAGGCATCAGGCGAGAGGAGGTGGTGGTTGGGGCCAGAGGTGGGGGACATGGTGTACACGGCCTCATTGGTGACTTCTGACATAAACACTGTGGCGCTTTGGGACAAGCCCCCCATCACAGAAGCCACCGCCATGCTGGACACGCCTGTGACCACGGGGCTGTCCACCATGTCCGGGTCGCTGTTGAGCCCACTGCTAATGGACACGGGGGAGCTCTGGGTGGTGTCGGGTACCTCCACCTGGTTGGTGGAGGTCACCTCAGTGCTGTTCTGGTGCAGCAGTGCCGGCTTGGCCACCTTGCCGTTACGCTTCTCCCGGCTGGCGCCCTTGCCGTGACTGGGCTCATGCTTGCCCTCCGACACGTCGTTGTGCTGCACCTCGGCATGGCTCCCGTAGCCCCCTGACCGCGGCTCCACTTTCGGCGAGATGATGCGGTGTTTGGCACTGTTACACTTGTGGTGCATGCTGCTGCCCGCTCCTGTGGGGATCAGAGCACGGCACGCGCGCGCACACACACGCACCCATGCCCACACCCATGCGTCCACGCGCACACACACACACGCACACACACAGACAGGATCAGAGCTGGGTCCCCGGCGAAGCCCCCTCCTGGCCTCTCCCTCCTTGTTCACTTAGGTCCTGGGCCCACTTAGCGCCAGTCTTGGGGTCTCCCCTGCTCTCTGTGACCGTCCCCCAAAGACTGGGGGCCCCGATCCTTTCTGTGCTTTCCAAGTACCAATGGTAGCACCTGGCACTGGGGAGACTGGGAAGGGGGTGGCTGTCACCCTCCAGGAAAGTCCCCTCCATCATCAGAGGCAGACCTCCCCAACCTGGAAGAGCACTTGCTGGTGAGGGGCTTCGGCCCCATTTCAATTTCCCACACAGTGATTTAGGGCTTTACACCATGCTTGTGGAAGCCCCACTCTTTCTGGTGGCCCCAGTAGGAACCCCTACACCCTTGAGACCGGAAGCCAGGGGCTGGCATGTGGATGTGGAGAGGATGTAGCCTTCAGGAGTAGCTCTCAACCCCCAAAGAGCGTGCTAGACCCTGCCCCAGTGGCAGGACAATGCTCAACGCCTTCTCTCCACAGTTAGGCTAAACCAGAGCTGCGCTCAGCTTTTGGAAGGATGCAGATCCTTCTCAGTCCTAAGCAGAGTGGAGAGAGAGAGCCCTGTCCCTGGTGGGAGACAGGAAGAGGATAGCCCGGCAACTGAGGGCTCCCAAGCTCTGGGAAGTCTCCCTCTAGCACCTCTCCTGTGGCCTCTGTGCCCACTATGTCATTATTTTCATTCTATCTGATAAGGGTCACCTCCCTTTTGATAAAAGGGTAGCTTCTTCCCGGTCTGATCCCCTTGCAGCCTCACCACTAAGACTCCTAAGTGCAGGGAAGCGACCTGACCCCTTGATGGAAATAGCTCATTAAGGCAGCCCAGGGAGCGCAGAGCCACATTTCCGAGAGCAAATACCATTATCGGGAAGGCAAATGAGTCAGGACGGGGAGCCCGGGTGCCTGCCGCTCTTGGAGGAGCCGGAGGTTAAAGCAAGAGGTTTAGCTTGAGTGGTGTTCCATTGACTCTGGGCAGATGTGCCTGGAAAACTCCAGGGCGGGGCCACGTGCGCCTCCTGCTGAGGCGCCTGGGAATGCAGGTCCTGGCGGGCACCTGTGGTGGAGGACAGAGGCCCAGGAGGCCCAAGCCTGTCCACGCTAACTCTGCGTTCCTCCCCTCTTGCCCATTCCTAGAGGGGGTGGGCTCTCTGGAAATCACGGTCTGTCCCCTCGACCTGCGCATGGGGCAGTGGGGGCTATGGTGCCATCCTCTCCTCAATCTGTGCCCGGGGAGCACCTGTGCCCAGTGCCCGCCTGCCCCAGCCCGGCTCACCCAGGCTCCCCGTGCACAGGCAGTTGTGGGTCCGTGGCTGGGGCTTGGTCTGGTGGCTGTCGAGGATCTGCTGGACCAGCTGCTCCACCGAGAAGCCCGAGCTGCTGTTGCCGTTGCTGCAGGTCCACTTGATGCCGTGGACTGCGGAGAGGGCAGAGACAGAAGGGGCGTCAGGGGCCAGGCCTGGGGGCGCGCGGGGGGCGGGGCTGCAGCAAGAGCAGCAGAGGAGGGAGGGGGGGCTGCTCCGGGGAGAGATCTGAACTCTTTCCCTGTCTCCTCCTCCTCCTCCTTCCCTCTCCCATGATGCAGTGGGGGAGGAGATGGCCTGCAGGTGTGCTTGTGTTTCCCCTCAGTTTGAGAGCACAAGCGGGCTCTGCAAAGGCCAGGCCCCTGGGCCTTCTGCAGGCTCAGAGGCCCTGGTCAGTGGGAGCAGGAGACCAGGTCCTGTCCCAGCCCTGTGTTGGAGAGGCCCCACTGCTTGCTGCCCTCCACGGACTTCTCTACCCCAGGGACAAGCAGGAGGGCCCAGGAGGGGAGAAGACTGGATCCAATGGGCCACGTGGCCAGGACAGCCACCCTGGGGGCTCAGATGGACCCCAAATCCCTACAGTCTCTGGAACTGGGAGGAGGGCCTGGGATGGGAAGCAGGATTTTAGGCTGGGAGCCTAAAATCCACCAGCTCACCGCCCTGGGCAAGTGGCCACACCAGGCCCGGCCAAGAGGGACAAAACCCCAAGCTCATGGCTCTAGCACCCTGGCTCCAGGGCAGTGCACTGCACACCTGTGGCCTGGACTCCAGGGACAGGAAGGGGCAGGGCACAGCAGGAAAGGACAGCAGCTTCACCAGCACAAGAACACTGTACTCGCTACTACGGCTGCGGTACCTCACACAGGACTCCAGAGCAGCAGTCTGGGGCTAGGCTGAAGTCACAGAACCGGACTTGGGGAAGGAAGCTTCCAGCTTAGCCTGGGATGTGTGTGTGTGGGGGGCAATCTAGGTGGTGGCCTTTCATCTCTGGTCCCTGGACCCTGGGAGACCTTCATTTAGAGCCCTGTGTGGTGTTCTTTTTCCTTCTGGGGTGTGTTGCCCACTGGTGGCACATTTGCCCTCCCTCACTGCTCTGCTTAGGGCTGCCCGGAGGAACCAATTCTGCAGCAGCCCGGCTCCATGGCTCCTGCTGATTGGGCCAGGCTGGTTTTATCCTCTCTGAGCTCCTTGTCCCCGGGAGCTGAAGGGGAAGGGCCAGGCCAGGCATTGCCAAGCCTTGTCATGGTCACTGAGCTCTTTCCTCAGCCCTCTGCCTAGAGACCCAGAATGGCAGCCAGGCAGCAGCAGAGGGGCCAGGCTTGGTGGTTGCCCCTCGCTCAGGGCTTCTCCGGGTAGAAGATTCTTCCAGACTCATTTTACAGATGAGGAAAGAGAGACTGGGGCGGAGAGGTGTCAGTTCCCATGCCATTCAGCGGGCAGGGGGTGGGATGTGAGGCCCCCCTCTCCTGGGGCACAGGCAGCAGCCTCCTCTGGCTGCCTGTCCTCAGTTCTGTCTGTGCCCAGGCCACAGCCCTGAGATTCTGATGTCATGGGCTGGGGTATTCTAGGTACACAGCCCAGGCTCCCTCTGGGGACTCCCCACATGCTGCTAGGGCAGTTCTGTGCTAAATCTAAAGCAGAACCCACAGGGCCAGCAGTAGAAGCACCTCTACGCAGAGCTTCAGCCTACAGAGACCTCTAGCTGTTGCCTGCTGAAAAGCCAGGCAGATGTTCTCAGCAGAGCTCTGCCTGGATTTGAACTCGGCTCTCTGGAAAGATGAGCTGATCTCAGGGCAGCCCAGGGCCAGCTCTGGCCTTCTGGCTGCTTTGCACTCTGTGTTCACTGCGCTTGCTAAGCCCTGGCCTGGCCCAGCAGGGTATTCCGGCGTTTCCACCCAAGCACTGCAACTCAGTCCTGGTCCCGTGGCTCCTGCAGCCCTCAGGGGGCGGGCACAGCAACTGCATCCTCTTGGCTTCTTACTCTCTCCCTTATGTTGTGAAGATCACAAGACGAAAACCCAGTGAAGGGTGGCAGATTGCAAGCAGAGAATTTCTGGATGCTTAATGCAAATTACCCACGGTCTTGGCACATCCAGGGTGCAGATTCTCTCCTCCTCCCTGAGTGGGGGCGGGGTGGGTGAGAAGAGCCCCTCCCTCCTGCAGGGTGTCGAGTGGTGAGTGCTGAATATCAAGTGCCATTGGGATGGCTTTTAACACACCGTGCTCTGCTTCCTGATATCTAATGAATCAGCGGGAAAGGAGATTTCTACAGGTGGAGGAGCGTGGTAGGAGAGGCAAGTTAACACAGCCCAGGCTTCCAGCCCTTCCAGACCCCCACCTGCCAAAGTAACCTTGATCCCATGTGCGGTGGTGATGTGGGAGTGGGAAAGGGGGGCTCCCAGAGAGCCAGACCTGGGTGCCCTGGGTGCCCTGGGTGCCCTGGTTGCTCTGGGTCACTGCTCTTCCCTTCTGTTCTTTCTGTCTTCTTTAATGCTGGCCTTGCATGGGCCAGGCAAGGCGTGGAGAAGGTCCCGGATGACAGGGAGAGAGAGAACAGAGCAGGCCCAGTGTGGCACAATCTGGCCCCAGCATAGCAGGACAAGGGTGTTCAGGAAGCAGGATGCTGGCCCCTAAGCTGCTCCCTCTCGTGGCTTCCCTGCACCCGGGCTGCTGTCCTGGCAGGCACAGCCACGGAACTGCATTGCCTTTGAGCCCTCTGAGCCCTGGTGGGCAGGCTCGGGCTGGGGGTGGCTGTCGCAGGAGCCATGCAGCCCACTCCAGCCTGACCAGGGCTGTCTGAGATGTTTACCCTAATTATGACCCGCGGCCAGGCAGCGGCACCTCCGCTAATATGAATAATCAAAATGAAATCAATGACAACAGCGTGTGGCCACGCATGAAGAGCGTCTTCCGATGAGCAATTTACCCAAGAGGCGGCCGACTGCTGGGAGGAGTGATTGAGATGGGGAAGAGAGGGCCCTGGGATGCGGGTGGAGCCCCGCCCGGGCTGCTGCCACCAAGGGCCCTGGGCCGCAGACGCAGCAGAGCCGGGTCCAGCCCCATCTGGCTCTGTGCTGTATCAAGCCGCATTCCCCAGATTCAGCGGGTGTAGTCCCAAGCCCAGTGTGGCTGCCCTGGGAAAGCGGAGTTTAAGGAGGTCACCGAGGTCACACGAGTGGGATCCCTGTCTCACAACAGAACTCGTGTCCTTAGGAGACACGGGTGCTTGTCAGGGCAAGGAGCCACCCGAGGAGACAGTAAGAAGCCGGCCATCTGCGAGCCAGGAAGAGAAGCCTTGCCAGAAGCCAACCCCAGAGTCTCAGCTTCTGGGGCTGTGAGCCAATGTGCTTCAGCCCCGACTGTGGCACTTAGTGGCAGCAGCGACTCGGTCTGCTCTGTGCTGCTGTAATACAACCCTGTAGGCCAGGCGATTCATACCGGGCAGAAATCCCCTCCTCCTGGCCGCAGAGGCCGGGAAGTCCAAGGTGAAGGCGCAGGCACCTGTTGAGGGCCTTCTTGCAGCCCCGCAGGGTGGAAGTCGGAAGAGGACTAGTCTGCACCAGGGAGCCCTTTTAGAGTGGCACTGATCCCCTAGCAGCTGTCTCCCGGAAGCTCTCGCTTCTCAGATGGTCACACTGAAACTAAGTTTAGACACGAGTTTGGAGGGGACAAATGCTCACGCCATGCAGGCTCCCAGGCCTGCTCCATCCTTGGGAGAGACACACCCTCTGCGTTTGTGCGGACGCACGCATGCGCAGTGCAAGAGGCTCGACCTCAGACGCTTCCCAGATGCCCTCCTTCCCACGGGCTTAGAGCTCCCCCTTCTTCCTGGCAGCCTCCAGGGTCCCCCTGCCCAGCTCGGCCCTGCCCAGCTCTCCTGAATCTCTAGCTTGCATGCCATCCTTGCCCTGGAGCCCGAGTCTGAATCCCAAGGAGGGCCACATTTCATTTCCATCCCCCAGGCTAGAGCCATGCTGGACGACAGACAGTAGGTGCCCACTGAGACTTGGTGCGACGACTGGGTGAGCGATTTCTGAATCACCCGTCTACTGTATGTCACGGGTCCTCCCATGTGGTACCCACAGTGCACTATAAGCAGAGCCAGTGACCCTAGTGACAGCAGAGATGTTACTGAGAGCACACACGTCACACGCCAGGCAGTGCAGATGTGGACGTTATCACATAGTAAGCGGCAAGAAGCACCTGGCCTGGAGCAAGGGCTAGGGGCGGGGTCTGGGCTGCAGGCTCTCAAGGCTTGGTCCCTATACCCCGGGTGTTGCAACCCCAGGCCCACCCCAGGCCAGCAAATCAGAGACCGTGGCCCTGGCTGCCCTAAGTGGTTTGAGAAGCATGGCCGGAAATGCCACCTCTAACTTCTCAACGGTCCTATGAAGCAGAATGACGGGCTCATGTTGTTTATGGGACAAGCATGATGCAGAAAGATACCGTGACTTGCCCGAGGTCCTCACATAAGTGGGGACTCTCGCCCTTTCTGGCCTGTGTCCCTCGGGGGATGGTCTGCTAAGCCGTCAGCGAGTAGAGGGGAGAAACAACTGTGTCAGGCAGTAAAGTCCCCCAGAGCACAGACAGAGATGCCACTCACTGGGGAGGACCCCCCCCACCCCAGCACCCAGGGCTGTGCCAGGGACGGGCTGCCCATCTCAGGGGGGTGCAGCTCCGCCTCCCCCGACCCCTCTGTTTAGGAAGGTGCAGGGTTATTTCTGGAGTAGAGAAATGCTGAGGAAATCAGTAAAGCTTGCTTCTGAATGAGTCTGAGTGGATCACAAGCTCTCCTCCCCCTTCCCCTCGGGCCCACCCCCTATGCTGTTTCCTGGCTGTGTTTTCTCCACCCCTTCCACCTGACTTTTATGCTCTGGAGCCAGCTCACTAGGGACTGGGCTCTCTGAAAGCCTGAACCCAGATACATCCTTTCTTCTTTAAGTTGCTAGTGTTGGGTATTTTGTTCCAGCAACAGAAAGCTGACCAACACGGGGGAGGGTGGGGGTGGGGGAAACCACCACAGTCCCTGGCTCTTCCCTTGTTATCATTTTCCTCACTGGGCCAGGCAGGCCTGAGTGGTAGTGCTGCCTGGCTGGGCAAAGAGACTCACCCTTTACCCTCGGAGGTGCAAGAGGAGTTGAGAGGGGCTGATGGGGAACTAGGAGCGGGGTGGGGCTCAGGAAGTGTGCCTGGGCCCTGGGGAGGCCTCTGAGCAGCACAGAGATCCCAAAGAGAGGGTGCACCCCAAACATGGTTGACCGTGAGGGCCAGGCCTTCTTACCTGGATGTCCTGTCACTAGGGCAGGGAGTGGATCCTACAAGAGACAGAGCCCACGTCCTTCCATTCCTGATGTCACTACACCGTGCTTTCCCGAGGGTGGGGCCAACCTCTTCCCATGTCCCAAGGCATGTGGGAATAAGGGCCAGAGTCTCAGGAAGAGCTCTGATCCCCTGGGCCTCAGTTTCCTCATGTTTAAGATGTCACTTTCTTGTTCACCCAACTATGTGTCCTCGTTCTCCCAGGGACTACAGGACGCACAGGTGTACAGGGTTCTGGCTTGGTGGCACCCACAGGACATTTGACATGGGTCATGATTTCGGGCCCCGATGTCTTCTGCTCCAAAAAAGTCAGGCTGGAGGGACTTTGAAAAGGGATTGGAAAAGCATTTTGAGAGGGGAGTCAGAAAGACCCCCAGGCTACAACAGCTGCAGGAGTGGGCAGAGCTGGCCGGCTGCCCCCTGCACTTCTGGAAGGATGACCAGGTGAGTCTGGTGGGAGCTTCAGTCTCCACGGCGATGGCACCTGCAGCCCCTGCTGGGATCAACATGGGACCTTGCTGTGCATGGGATGCGATTTCTTGGGGCTATGGGGAAGCAGGTGATGAGGACAAGGGGCAGTGTCCCTGTCCTGAGGCTGTGGGTGCTCATCCCCACTTCCTCTTCAGATTGGGCACATTTAGTAGTTCCACCCAGAACCTGCTGCCCAAGAAGGGCCCATGCAGAGGTGACCACTTTGCATGTGGTCCAAACCATGTCACCATGGAAACAGAGAAGGAGAGCTGAGATCTTTGTCCAGGTGATGATATAAATGGGGACATTCCCAGGCAATCCTGGATGTGGGGTCACCTTACTTGTGACCCATGTAATACAGGCACTGGGAGAGGGAGGTTGCTGTGAGCCCCTGACGGAGTGGATGGGAGCCCCTTTGGATTCCCACAAATTGTTGACACTGGAAGGCGGTCGCCATGGCGACAAGGTCAATGGGAAATGGCAGCCGCGTTGGTTTAATTTTCACTATATTCTTGTTGACAGGAATAAAGGCCCTGCTTCTGATTTCTTGGTTCAACTGGATGAAATTTTCATTAGATTTAACTTCTCATACCCAAACACCCACCTGCTATTCAATTTCCTGATCTCACCACTCAGCTCTCGTCCTCCTATTGGTCCTGGGGACCAAATTTGCAGGAATCTCATTTCGAAGTACAGAGGCAGAAGGGGCCCGGAGGAAGCGTGTGCCCATGGCATGGATGGGGACGTGGGAGCTGTGTCCTGGGGGGGGGGGTCTTGAGGCCTCTGGGTCTCACTTGGGACGTGGGTCTCTGGATGCTCTCTTGCTACCAGGAGGCCTGGGCCGCCCAGCGGCAGAGGCTGAGGACCAGTGGACAGCTAGGGACTGAGAACTCCCCCTGGCCACCTTGTTTTGAGTGCCACAGACCTCGGGGTAAGATAGGGACAGGAACTTTGGGGCTGCCAGCTGATGCCTGCAAGGTCGGGAGCCTCAGGGCACATGGGATAGCATCCTGTGGCCTTCTACCGGAGCCTCCTGGGCAGTCTCCAAGGTGCTCAGTGACATCAAACGTGGCCTTGGTGGAATGGTTGTTCGGCACTGTCAGAAACACCACTTGGCATGGAGGGAAGGCACCTCCACTGCTCTCCCACCTCCGAGAGCCCAGCCGGGAGCAGAGATGCAGGGCACACGTGGTAGCCACCTACTGTCTGTCCAGCCCCTCAGGCCACTGGGAAGTGGGGCAGGGCTGGGGCAGGATGGTTTTCACCTTGCTTCTTGCAAGGCTGCTCTAGGGCCAGGGCTCGGTTGTCCTCCGGGGACAGGAGGTGGTGGTGGTACAGCGAGGCAGACTCCACCTAGTGAAAGTCGCCTCTGCACACCTGAGTGGTCTGGAGCCTTCAAATTTTAAAAGAGAAGTTTACAATATGGAGGTTTAAATGTGAGCCAGGAATTCTGCATTTAGCCGACCCTCTACTGGCACAGTGCAGGGCTCAGCTTCAGTTCTGGGTGGCAGCTCCAGAGGCCACTCTGAGAAAGCTCACAGAGTTGGAAGAGAAGAGAGGGAGTCCAGGCTTATCCATGACCGCAGGGGCTCCATGGTGGCAAGCAGCCTGGGAGACAGGAAATCGAAAGATGTTTCTCCCTCTCAGCCAGACTTGGGGGCCGCATCAGCTGCAGGGAATCTAGCCTGAGGGGAAAAGGAAGATTGACAAAACAAACCAGGATGCTGGAAGAAGGCTGAACTGAACCGGGTGTCAGGCTGGGCATGGTGGGCTGGGCCCTGGGACAAGCAGGGGCCGATGAGGTCCAGGCTCCTGCCCCACCCTGCCCTGCCTTGTCCTGCCCTGCCCGCTCTCCACTCCTCACCCAAGGGAACAGCACAGTGTAGCAGGGATTCCTCCCCAGCCTGATTTGCAGGCCTGGGCAGACAGCAGGGAGCTGGGCCTTTGCACGCAGGGACAGAGCTGCTGTCCCCAGTCCTCCTGATGGAGACACAGCTGCCTTTCTTTTATGCACAGGACGGATGTTCTGGGGTTTCTCATGGGGGCACATCCACAAGTACCCAGCAGGCCTCACTATGTCCTGGCAGTGAGAGCTCGGCTGCAACCTAAGGAAGTTTCTAGGGTCGCAGATCTTACCCTGGAGTCTAAGGGAAGCACAGGAGTCAGCCCCAATTTTTTGTGCTTGTTTACAATGCCTCCATCTGGAGCTTCCATAAAACATTGGGTAGTGCCTCCAAGGCCTGCCCCCCCCCACTGCCCCCCGGGGCAAAACCAGCTGGCTCCCAGAGAGGTCTGTGGTTCCCAAAGGGTGCTGACCCTGCTTGTTCAGGACAGGGCTCTTGGGCTAGCCTCTCATTGGACCTTGCTTGGGGCTGGCTTTCTTGGAAGTGTGGCCCTGGGAGCACCAGCTGAGGACACTGCAGAGGTCCAGGTTGCCAGGGCCTGCCAGTCCTGACTGGTGGGAGCCGAGTACCAGGGGTGGGGCCTGGTTCCCAGGTGAGCTGCTGCTCTGGGCACCTAGCCAGCTCTCTCTGGGGTTTGGATGGGAGGTAAAACTATAGCTGGCTCTTCTGGGCCCCAAAGGGTCCCCCAGCTTGATTTAAGGAGTGTTGCTCCAGTCCTGAATGTCTCATGCCTGGGGACACCCTGGAAAATGCCTGCAAGGGAACCCCAGAGCCTTTCTAATGACAGCCTCCACCAACACCTGAAGCTCCAGGACAGCTTCTTGGCAACTTTCTGCGTAGGCACCTCCTTCCCCCACCTCTCACCCTCTGTCTCACGGTCAGCTGGGTGGCATCTGACTAGGACAGAGAGAAGGGAGGTGGGAGGACAAGTGCCTCTCTCTAGGGCCCTCTTCTCTGTGCTCCAGCCCTTCTTGCAGCCGCTACTCCAGAGCAGGAGGGCAGGACCTCCCAGATCCCAGATCCCAGATCCCAGGCCATACTGGGCGGAAGCTCTGAGCCGGCTGCCGCTACTGGCCACCAGGTGGCGCTAACCGACCAGGAACTGGTTCCGGAGACCCCCGCAAAGCCTTTGTTGATTTTACTTCTTGATATTCTATAATCACCAGGATTACAATCTAAGCAAAAAAGCAAAACAAATAAACGCGGTCCCCCTTACTGAATCTTTGGTCTTTGAAAAATTATGAGAAAACAAAAGATGCATAGAGTCGGCCAGCAAAGGCTTGGTGTGGGCAGTCCTCTGGGACTGCGGGAAGGGTGCCAGGCGGCCCAGGGGTGCTGCGGGGTCCCCGCTTCCTTCTTGGCTCTCTGTGGGTGGTCCCTGCCGCCCTGCTTACTGGGCTGGCTCTCCTATGTCTCAGGCTGGAAAGGGCTACTCACCGTGCTCTCAGAAAGAGCACTGTTGTTTCTGCAAACAGGGATCATCACCTGCTACAACTGGGAGCCATAAGAGCACCCTCAAATGGGCCTCGTCCCCACACTGCGCCTTCATCACCGCTATCAATATGGCCTCCACCCTCCCACCCTCAACGTCGCTGTTACTGTTCAAATTCAACATGGCTTCTACCCCACACTCAGCACGTTCACTACTTTACTCAATACGGCCTCCATTCCTCTCCCTCCACATGATTCTTGGTCCCTCACACTCCACATGGCGTATGTGTTTAATGTTTAACGTTACCATCATCACTTCACATGACTCTCATCCCCTCACTCTCAGCGTGGTGCTCATTAGCTAATATCCAACATGGCATCTCGCCCCACACTCGACACGACCGACCATCTATCACCCTGCTCAATATGTCTGTCTTCCTCTCACACTCAACATGGCTGCTGATACTTCTGGCTCACAATGGCCTCCACCCCCTCATCCCACATGGCCTTCATCATTCCACACGCGACATAATCTCCGTTCTCTCACTTTCGACATGGCTCTCATTTAATATGGCTTCTAACCCCACACTCAACAGGACCATCTTTCTATCAATATGACCTTCATCCCTTACATGCAATATGGCCTCCCCTGGCGTACGGGGCCAGGACCACCTATGCCCTGTGCTCTCTGCCAGTGCCTCTGCCCAGTGCTATCCCTTGGGCATTTTGCTAGCTTTAGGCCAGTTTGGCTGGAGATGGCCTCAAGGACTACCTAGCAGGCCTTTGGTGGCCACCCTGATCCACAGCACGGCTTGAACCAAGTGCCCGGTCAGTGAGAACTGGGCCCCAGGATGCCTGTAGTCCTGGCTGCTGGTGAGTTCTTTGTCAGCAGTAGGTGCATCAGCTTACTACGCTTTGCATCTGGAAGTCATTTAATGGCCACGAGGCCCTAGCAGGCAGGGCCCATGGTTACATCTTCCTTGGAGAAAGAAGACAGGGGTTCTTGGAGGTCAGCCTGTGCTCTGCCTTCCACCCGCCCTGGCCAGCAGGAGTCCCTCTGGAAGTGCCTGTGCTTGGCTTACCTGTGCTCAGTGCTGTCCCAGGTGACCGAGTCACTTCTCAGAGGGCAGGTGTGTGTCCTGGCCTATAGGAGGTCCCTTGTTCTCAGACCCCAGGGGACGCCTGTGGCTTTCGAGGGAAGTATTGGACAGGATGGCCATCCAAGGCTCCTGAGTTGCACTCACATGACATCTCTGCTGTGTGAGCATCTAGGATCAGCTGTGTGGCCCTGATCAGTCTCCTGCCAGCTCTCCAGGGCTGCTGAGGTCACCTCTCCTCAAGGCCCAGGACCCAGGAGTGACCTGTGGGCTCCAGGGAGGCATCTGAGGCACCTGATGATCTCTGGCCCCGAAAGACTCAGCCTTGTGTAGCCAGGCAGGGTCATCCAGCTAGCCCACCATGCCTAAGGGACTTTGGGGGAGCAACCAGGCTAGCAAGGAAAGGAGAGAGCCACACTGCACACGTGCTGCCCCCAGGCCTCTTGGGCCCCAAGCCCCTCAGGCTTCTGAGGATCTGTGCTGGGCTGAGGGCAAGATTCTGTCACTCAGAACCACCAAGGCCCAGAGCTCTGCCTGGATGAGCCTCTTGGAGTAGGGGTGCTGCGGGAGGCAGGGACCGCATCTGCCTGAAGCCTGGCACACACCAGGGGTTCCCTGGCACCAAGCTGGGGCTCCTGGAGCAGCTGTGTCCGAGCAAAGCCCAGAGCTACCACATGAGGCACATTCATGTCCACATTAAGCTCATCTGAGCCCTGCAGCTCCAGGCCTCAGGTGGGCCCTTCCCCAGCCTGAACCCCACCTACAACCTGATGCCTGCAGGGTCGCCCCAGCCTGGGCTGTGCTCTACCAATCTTGCAGAACCTTGTTCTTCAAAGCCTATTTAGCAACAAACTACATTTCCCGGATTGCTTTGTAGTCATGGACAATCACGTGATAAATTTTGCCAATGACAAAAGTGGAACTGATTTGTACAGCTTTGGGGCCCTATCCTGAAAGGGAAGACGCTGGCTTGCTTTGCCTTTTCTTTCCTTCTTGCTGAGTAGAGTGAAGTCCTAATGGCAGGAGCTGGAGCAAGCAGCTTGGGCTATTAAAAAAGGGCACCATCCTAAGGATGGTGAGCAGCCGGCTGAAAGGGGGCTCTGTGGCCAATTCCTGTCACCGTGGGGAAGCCCTGATAGCCCTGAATTTCAAAATATGTGAAAGGAAAATACACTTTCCTGTTATCAAAGTTACTGTTACTTTGGTCTTCACTGCTGCTGCAGGACCCATAAGTTCCAGCGACTACAGAGGGACTGTAAAATGCAGGGAGATCTTTGGGGGCACTGGGAATTCTGCCAGACACCCTACTTCCCCTGCCCCCCCCCCCCCAATCCAAATGGCACAGTTGGCAAGAACCAAGATGGATTCTGGGAATGAATCTGGCTCTGTTCCGGGCACCTGTGAAATTCCTGCGGCACCAGACAAGCAGCCCCACCCGCGGCAGGTGAGGCGCAGGCCGCGGATTGGTTTCCCTTTGCCACCGATAGGCACAACATTTTGATTAAACTACTGACAATGCGGCTGTAGGGCAGAGAAATTTGGAAACATCAGGAAATCAAACTGTGAAGTCTTCGAAGGAATGTGATTTATGGGAAAACGTGATGAAGCCAGTGTGCTTGGCTCTGGCGCCGGCAGTGCGCAGATTCTGAAACGGGCTCTGCGTCTCCCGGCTCCACGCGCCCTCTCAACCCCTTATGCCCAACGAAGACCCAAGCCCCCTGGCATCTGACTGGTCTGCGGGGGTCACTTCCCCAGGTTAGGGTTCTGGGCTGTGTCGCATACTCAGGCCCACACACAGTGGCTGCTCAGCTCCCTGTGGGCCCCGAACAGGCGGGCAAGCCGGGTGTGACCGGCTAGACAGAAGTTGGGTGCTGTTGAATGTGATTTCTCTGCTGTACTACAGAGCTCTGGGCGGATCACAGATCCCTCCGGGCCAGCCACAGAGGCTGCTCTGTGTGTCCAGAGGGACAGGCTGCTGCTGCTGATTGGTAGTTACCTCCTCCCTCAGAGGCACCTCTGTGACAGGTCTCTGGCTCACACAACCTCCTGGGACCATTTGCCACAGCCCTGCCAGGGCTCCTTACATGGGGACATTCATCAGCAAAGGGGCCCCAACACGTGCAAAGATGCTAAAAGCTACTACTCCTGGCAACCGCAGAGCAAAGGACGGACGTCCAGGGAGGCCAGCATGAAAAGTCTCCTTTTCAACGGAGATGCCTGTGGGGCTCAGCTTTGCCCTCCAGCCCTCAGTGACACTGAGGGTTTGGACAGGTGACAAGAGCACCTGGACTCCAGCCATTCCAGTCCTACTTGGGATTCTTATTTTGGAAACCGACTGCTTCTCCCTGTGACCCAGAAGCCCTGGACTGATTCCAGCTCCCAGGAAATGGGACAAGATTTCTGCCCAGCAGTCTCTGAGTCTCAGATACCCGGATTTGGAGGCCCAGGCCACCAGGCCCCATTGAGCTGGCTGGAAGCTGCTGGACCTGGAGAAGAGTCTTTTTGTGGAGGGGGGATTAGAGCCCAGAGAAGGTGAACAGTTGGCCCAAGAGCACACACCGAGTCTGCCAGCCTCAGAGCCTGAGTGAGCACCCAGCAACTATGCCCTGACTCCCAGCTCTGGCTCCACGGGCCTGGCCATTGCTGCGGACCAGCCGAGGCTCTGCCTGGAAGGGGAGCAGGTGGGAGGAGTGGGAGAACCCAGTGTTTAGCATCGGCCTGTGGCCTCAGCTTGCCTCCTGGATCTCAGAAATCTTTGCTGCTCTGGGCCCTGGAGGACAGCATGTCCAGACAATCCCTTTCTGCTTAGGTTCAGCAGGAATGTCGGAGGCCACCTTGTGCCACACCAGGCAGAGAACAGGAATTAGTCCCAGCGCTTCCTTGGCTTCTGGATGCCCTGTAGAGCTTTGGAGAAGCTCCTGGGGCCCCCTGGTTAATTGTTGGTACCGATTTCTATTTGGTTTCTCTCTACCCCCCACCCCCAGGAGTCCCAGTTGGGGTTCTATGAGGCTCCCGTGACAAGGGAGCACACAGGCTGTGCCCTGGAAGCTGAGGTGGTGTGAGGAGACACAGGGCCTGGGGACCCCAGGGGGCCACTGTGCCCAGGAGCAGGATCTGGGGTCCAGTGGCCTCCCGTGAGGAAGATGCACACTATCTCAGCTAAGGATGTGGACTAAGCTCCTGGTACATGAGATCCAGGAGGTAAGGAGGAAAGGAAGCCCCATCTCCAGGTGTAGTTCCAGCCCTGTGGGCCGCTGCCTGCTGGAAGCCTCCTTCCCAGCCTCGCCCCTCATCCTGCAGCCCTTGAGGCTGGGGCAGATACTCTGATGTGAGCACAGAGGGGACCTTCAGGATTAGAGGGTCACTGAAGGTCCCCAGGAAAGGGCATTCAATGGCTCCCTGAATGTAATGCCCAATGTAATCTTCCCTCTGGCCAGCCCTGAGGGTGGCCCTGGGCCCAGGAGCTCCTGACGGTGACACCCTGTATGGTCAGTATTCCTGTGTCTGTGCACCGGGTGCAGTGCTGGGCATGCCGCATGCTCTTTTGAGGTCAGACAGACTGGGGTAGTTCTTCCCAGGCCTAAGTGTCAGGGTGCAGGAGAGGCCACTGAGGGCCCCCCACTGTGGCCATGGAAACGGAGACTGGCTGAGACTCAGTGGCCGGGATCCACGTGCTGTTTTGCATCCAGTGATCTGCACCTGACAGATGCTTCAGAAAGCATCACTTTGCTGACAAAATGCAATCCAGCTCAATTACCATCAACTGCTCACCACCCAGCCCAGAGTCAGGCAGCTCTAGGGCCAGGAAGCTGGGCCCAGAGCTGGCGTGGGGCAGGGGGCAGGCAGGACCGCCCAGGCCAGACTGCCGGGTCCTAGCTCGGCCCCCTTCCCTGCCCCTCTGCTGCCGGTGGCCCAGGAGACGCTCCCTGCAGCCAGCCTGGATCTGCCTTTGTGTCTCTGAGCCTCACTGCCTTCATCTGCGCATGGGCTCTACCCCTGGGCTCCTCGAGGCCACGGAGGACCCCTCTGGCCCCAGCCAACGGTGCCAGCTGGCCGGGCGCCCCTCGAGGCACTCACACATTGGTTTCAGCTGCCCGATGAGCTCTTCTTTCGTCCATTTCGCCCACTCCTTCTTGTCGGTGTTGATGGAGCAGAGGGTGGGGCCGCAGGGCTTGCCGCAGTCCTCAATGGCCGGCACGTTCAGGTAGTGCACCAGGACGATGTCGGGGTTCTAGGGGGACAGCAAGAGGTGGCAGCGTGAGGGTGGCAAAGAGAATGCCCAAGGCCAGAGTGTGCGCAGCCTGCAGGTGTACCTGAGACCGGTGGGCCTCATGCCCGGCTCGTGCGCCCCGTAGCATTGCTGACCCTGGGGACAGATGACGCTCTGGGTGGTGGCCCCCTGAGTGAGTACAGCTTCCCTCACTGCCACCCACTACATGTCACTGAATGTCCCTCTCCATGTGACAACAGGGAAAGCCTTTTGATGTTGCCCTGGGTCCCCTTGGGGGTGACATCATGGTGAATTAAAAACCTAGGTATCGGTGACAGGCATGAGCCAAGGTCCCTGTCCACAAGGCAGAGCCACATCTCTCACCCAGCGTCCGGGCCAGTGGCTGCACCCCACCCCTCGTCCCATCTCAGACTCTCAGCTGCATTTTTTTTTTTTTTTTTTTTGGTGGGACCAGGGTTCGAACTCACAACCTTGCACTTGCCCAACAGGCACTTGTGCCTCGGAGCTATCTCCTAGCCCCCAGAAATCTTGCTAAGGAAACAATGATAATGAATCAAGACACCTCAGGGGATAGGGCAAAGCTCCTGTCCAGACCCTTCCCCTCTGCTGTGTAACCAGAGCCCTGGGTGGGCAGGGTCTGGGCTCGGGGCAAGCTGAGCATCTCTCTACTTCTTTGGACAGATCAGAGCAAGCAAACTACACGAATATATGAATCAATCGGTCCATTAATAAATAAAGACCCAAGACGACACCATGGCCAGTGTAAGAAAGTAGGCTGGCATAATTTAAAAAGATTTCCAATAAGGGCTGAAACACAGCTTTTTTTTTTTTTTCCTTGCCAACGCTCAGTTAACCAGGAAATTAAATCAACATGAACAGGAGCATGGATGTTAATGGCAGCTTTTCTGGATTGCGGCTCTCGGGCTCCTCAATAACGATGATAATCCCTGACATCGGCGCAGTATTTTATTCTTTTCAAAGCACTTTCCAGCCCTTATCTCATTTGGTGCCCACGCGAGCCAGGGAGGCAGGCTGGGCAGAGCAGGGTGCCCTCTGTCTGCAAACCGCAGTGCGCAGTGGCTCGAAGCTCCAAGCCTGGCAGGGGGCATGGCCTGGGCTGGGTGCCAGGGCCCCAACTCCAAGTCTGGGCCTTGCCAAGACATCTGGCGGCCTTTTGCTGGACCCTGGTGCCGTCCAACACCCATCTGACTTCATCCTGGCCATGTGCCCCGGACACAGGTGGGCTGGGCAGACCTGCCTGAGCCACCACAGGATGGGGTCGCTGAGCTGAGATGTGGTGACCCCCTGATCCTGGCCTGGGTTCTCCTGGGGCTGGGCTGGTGCCCAGGGAACTGGCATGTCCACACCTGAGAGACAGAGGCTGCAGCTTCCTGCCATGCCACCCACCAAGGCTGGGCTGCCTGCAGGAGGCTGAGAGGCAGCCCCGTGGGTGCTTGCGGGGTGAAGGTCAAATCTCTCCACCCAGAGGCGCTGCTGTCCAGCACCTGGAGGGCTCGTGCTTCTGGAAGCTCTGAGATCTGCCTGCCAGACCAGCCCCAGATGCATAACCAGCCTGTCCCTGTTCTTTGAGGGAAGAGTCAGAAGGCCGCCTCCTCCAAAAAGCCTTCCCTGACACTTCCCTGGTCCCTCCCAGAAAGGAGAGAAAGGTACAAGCCAGTGTCTTTATGGTCTGTGTATCTGCTTTAGCTCTGGGATAAAGTCCTGGGGGTGTTACACTTCTTGCTAATGATACGCTCCTCTCAGGCTGGGTTGTGACTTCCCATCATGCCCTTCTCCTGGGGGGTAGAGGAAGCCCTTCCCTGGAGGCCAACATACAAGGCTGGATCTCTCAGCCACTGTGAGAGCCTGACAAAGGCTGTGCATACTCCGCGCTGCTCCAGACACCCCCGCAGCGCATCCACAGTCTGACCTGGGGTTCACCGGTTCAGCAGTGGGTGAACCCCGCCTCATAACTGCCCACTTCCGGGTTCTAGATCTGTTCCTTTCCAATGACACAAGCCCGGCAGGCTGGGGAAGCAGGGACCTCCTTCTTCAAGTGCTTTGCCGCCATGGGCAGGGAGCCCTGGTCCCTGGAGCTCCTGGAGACAGGGTCTGGGGTCAGGAGATGAGGTGAAGCAGGTAAACCAACACCCCAACTCTGCCAATGAGGTTCTGCCCTGGGACACCCCTGGAGAACTTTCAGCGCTGACTTCTGAGCTGGGGGCTGGCTTGGAAATAGTAATGGGGGTATGTTTGGGAATTTGGGGTGTGCTTCGCTTCTCGGCAGCATTGTGGTTTACGCATTAGTCTGCCCATGTTGGGGGGTTTTTCAGGGAAAAGTATTCACCG
Organism: Myocastor coypus; assembly: GCA_004027025.1. Classification (NCBI taxonomy): domain Eukaryota; kingdom Metazoa; phylum Chordata; class Mammalia; order Rodentia; family Myocastoridae; genus Myocastor; species Myocastor coypus. The sequence goes on from PVJA010001591.1 coordinate 112,004, forward strand.
AGGAGCCCTCGCACAGCAGATCTACGAAGTGCTCGCTGAGATAGCAGAGCTGACTGCGGGGTGGACAGGGTGAGCTCAAGACTGGGCGGCATTTTCCCAAAGGGGGTGAAGGCTGCTCCAGGGTGAGCAAGAGCTGCGGAAACAGGCTTCCCAGATGTGCTGGGCGTCGGGTGGGGCGGAAGGCCAGGAAAGGCTGGCTAGTCCTGGGGGAACTTAGAGAAGTTCCAGAACCTTCTGGAAAGTGCCTGGTGGGTGGAGAGGTCAGTGTCTGACAGGCCACTCACCAGCTTAAAACCACGTGCCCCCTCCTCTTGGGTCCTTCTCTTTCCATACCTTGGTGACCTCACCCATCCTCCTGGCCTCAAGCCTACCCAATTCCGAGGACCCAGCCCCACCACTCAGCTCTCTGGGAGCCCCTGAAACACCTTCAGTTTGCTGGGCCTGAGCATTGTTCCCACTCCCGCGCCCACTGGTACTGGGCTACGCCACAGGAGACGGGCCTCCTTCCCTCTGCAGATCTGGAGCATTGCCACCCCCCACCAGTCAGGCCACCACTGGGTCCTGTCAGGAGCGAAGCCCCTTCCCCGTGCTCCTCACTTCTGGTCCTCTCTCCCATCCACTCTTCTGATACCAGCTGGTGTTATCTTGTACTGGCTCTCAGGCCCTGAGAATAAAACCCACCCCTGCCTAGTTTAAGGGACAAGCTTTTTGTCCCTGGCTGATGGCTCTGTCTTCTCATGGCAGCTCAGTGTGGCCTCCATGGGGGAAAACTTGCCCAGGGACCCCATAACCTCTGATTCGGGTCCTCTTGTCTCTCAACCTCTGTTTTTTTTTCCTGGAGCTAATCTCTTAGGTTCTGCCCAATCCGGCCTGCCGCAGTCTAGGGATAAGGGGGTGCTGGCCTCACTGGTGGGGAGCCCATGCTGGGGCAGCTGTGTCTTCCCAGTTGCTCGGTGTCTTCCAGACCTGTTGCATCCTCTAGGGAGACACAGAGGCTGGTGAGGAGGGAGAGAGCACCATCCAGGTGCCTGCCCTGCAGAAGAGGATGGGACACTGGCAGGGTGGGCCTGTGCCCCAGGCGCCTCTGCCTCTGGCACTTAGTGAGCCCCTCATCCCAGCTGTACCTCTGTGTCACTTTTGTCTGGAAGTTGGAGGTCTGGATTTACTGCTGCCCTGGTTCTACCTCAGGGGAAGCAGGCATCTCCCAGCAGCCCTCGGTAGTGGCTGAGGGTAACTTTTCCAAGGTGCATTGCTTTTCTGACCCACAGGGACCACGGAAGCTGGGAGGGCAAGCCAAGGACTCCCCTTCCAGTGGTGCGGGGGGGGGGCACCCCTTGCTCTGAGGCTGGCTGACTGAGGCCTTAGACACCCCCTTCTAGCCTAGCAGCTGCCTTGACAGTCTCTGGGGAGGTCCCTGGCCCTATTGGCTGTACTACCCACCCAGCTCTCCCGTTCCCAAGGTCCCCACACTGTGGCCGGCATCGCCTCCTGTCCTGAGGTGAGGCTTTCCAAACGGCTTTGAGCAAGAAAGCACTGCAAGGTCCACAAGAGCACGGCGACCACCAGGACACAAATGGTGGCTCCTGTGACTCAGATTAACTTGAGGTGGCAGCCACTGCCCGCTCCTCAGGCCACGGGGGATGAGTTCTGCTCGCTTCGCTAAAGGCAAAGGCTCAGAATGGATCTGCCCCAGCCAGCACTCACACTCCAGGCCATGTCACCTAGGAAAGGGGGTCCCTGGTCCTCTGCTGCCCAGCTGATGGGGGGGAGGCACCCAGTGTGCAGGGGGAGCAGAGCCCCGAGCCCAGTGAGTTGGGCCTGACCCAGGGTGTGTGCAGCCCTGAGGTCTGGGGGTGGGTGGGGTGCTGCAGCAGGCTCACCATCACCAATTCACCGCAGGACTCAGAGTGCTGGGTCTGGTGACACAGAGCTGTCCTCCCAGCACTCTGGGGGCCTGAGACAGGAGGATGGCAAATTTGGGTAATTTAACCACTTAGCAAGACCTTGTCTCATTAAATAAACTAGAAAAGGGCTAGGGATGTGGCAGCTTGGTGCAAAGGCCCTGGGGTCCATCTCCAGCAGGGCAAAGGAGAAAAGCAAGAAAATAAAAAGACGGGGGTGGGGGCGGGGGCGGGGGAGCACTCCTCCCAGCCACCGCTGGTGGGCACGGGGCAGCTGGTTGCACCTGGGGGTCCCGGGCCTTCATCCCATGGCCTGGTCCCCACTCCCGGGCTCCAGCAGGAAAGGGGAGGCCCTGCGTGGCACCTTTTCTGTGGAGCAAGCAGGACAGGAATGCAAGAAGTGGCTAAAAATGCAAAAAGCGGCTGCTTTTGATAAAGAGAAATGCGGCGGCAACATCTGTTTGACTCTTGTTCCCAGCTTCATCAGCGCTAAGTGGTCGATAAATCAGAGTGGCATGGCGTTCCGTTTCTTCCACAGCTCCGCCATCCATCTCAGGCCGGTTCTCATGAAAAATGAAGGAGTGAGGCTGCGTGCTAGTGCAAATGTGTCCGTTACCCAGAAAGTCATCATGGCATGTGATGCTGCCCCGCCGGCTGCTGGGGCGCAGGCGGCGGCCCTGCGTGCCACCACTGGGGAGGGACGGGGTGAGGAAACCCCGCGCTGTTCACACCCTGATCTGCTCCTGGGGTTGCGCTTGCTATAGTAGCACCGCTTACGCAGATTTGGGGCACCCCTGGAGCTCCATTATAAGAGGCACAGCCTTGTCTGTACCTGGGTTCTTAATAAAACAAGGGTAGAAGCCCGTAAAACAGGAGTGCAGAGCTGCAGAAAGAAGGTCGGAATTTATTAGGGAATGAATAAATGATGATGGCAGGCGGGTCAGGCAGAGAAGAATCCTCCTGCCCGTGTGCCAGCTGCCCAGGGTAGGATGCCACTTGCCCACTCTGCTCTGGGTCCTACCAGAAAGGCTGGTCTCAAAAGCTCTTGGCAAGGATTTTCAGGCCCTGTGTGTTCCACCGAGCCTCTCCTACACTGTCCCCGCCTGGGGGGGGGGGGTCAGGCTGCAAGGGCCCCGGTAGGTCCTGCAGGGTGTGGGCTCCAGGGAAGACAGGGCCTGGCTGGGAGGTCCCTGTATTTCAAAAGAAGTTGCAGTCATCCCTGTCTCCACAACAAGGGTCCTCAGGGTCAGGAAGCCCCTTCTAGCCAGGACTATGGTGGGAAGCTAAGCACCTGGGGATTTAGGTCCTTAAGGGGGGGTGGGCGGAGCACTAAAGAGGAAGCAGAAAGAGAGAGGGGAGATTAGAACCAAAACAGGGGCCTGTGATCTCTGGAGTAGTGGTTCCTGCCAGAAGGCAGGACCCACATGGTGCGCTGGGCCAGGTCAGTGCGGGTGGAAGCAGGCAGGAAGCCCCAGGTTTCCTAGTCAGTGCTCAGCAGGGCCTTTGAGTGATGCCCTGCAGAAAGCCTGGAGCGTTGTACGTGGGCAGAGGTCAGCTGCTAAGGAAGCTCCAGCCCCATGGAAGGAGAACCTTCACTGAAGGAGCACCCAGGCCCACGAGAGTCTGGGCCAGCCGCCCTTCCCTCTCCAGAAGGAGGCTGGGAGACTTAATTAGTTAATGTGGGTAAAGTGGTCTGAAGATGAAAAACCCTGGGTAATTGCTGAGTGCCGCTGCTGTTGTTATTATACAATTACCAGAATTTTCCAGTCATGGGAATCTAGTTAAACAATTTCCACCTGGTGCGGGGGTTCTGGGAACCACGCCGGCTGAGGGCTGTTGGGCTCTACCTCCTTCAGTCTGAAGGTGCTGGGGAAAGGGCACACAGATGTGGGCACCATGGCTGGCACAACCCCAGGCACATCTCCAGGATGTGGGGGGGGGGCACCATGAATGGCCACTGGCCCTGGGGAAGAGAGAGGACAGGCTTTAGGGAAGCCTTGTGAAAGTTCTACCCTAGGGCTGCAGGTGGCTCCATCCGTGGTGGACGGATGCCTGGGGAGATTTCTCACTGTGCAGCCAGCCCTGCTGTCCAACAGCACGTGTCGGAGGAAGACGCATGGCACGTATCTCAGTGGATTCTTGGAAACCAGAGGTGCTCCTTGGCTCGGGGCCAGACCTCCGCTTGTTTAAAATCGTTATGAATGATCTGAAGGAACTCTTGTCCAGTTACATCTCCACATTTGCAAAAGACACTGAACTTTTATTGGCATGAGTGAATTCCATGAGGTCGTTTTGGTGGGCAGAAGAGTGATGGATGGCTGAAGAGCCAGGGAAGAGACAAGCCAACTGCCCATGGAGCCCCGGGGGCCCTAGTGGGAGACCCTGTGGTGTTAACAGTGGTCCCTCGGCCAGAGTTGTTGGCTCCAGGTTGGAGAGGGAGCATGGCCCGGGTGGGACCCGGGAACCTAGCGGGATGGCTACCTCTGTTACAGATCTTGGTCTGCAGTGCCAAGCTGGGGGAGGCGCAGGCAACCTGCAAGATGGAGATTAGGACTTCCGACCCCAAGCAGGAAGGGCTCGTCCGTCCAGATCCTGCAATCCTGAGCAGGGTCTCTGTCTATGCTGAGTCCCCAGGAGGTCATGGTACCATGAATGAGCCACACAAGGGGCAGTTAATGCACCACGTTATACCAAGGAAGACTGGCGTCAACAGTATCAAGAGGAGACATACTCTCTTGGACGGCTGATCAATAAGGAGTTTCAAAAGACAATAAGGTTACTGGGGGTCGAGTCTCCCTGGGACCTCCATCTAGGAGGCCCCATGATCTGTACACTTCAACAGGGAGGAGACAGGGCCGGGCCAGTCACTGGTGTTCAGTGTACGCCTATCTGTCTGCTTCTCCAGGGCCTGGGACCAGCCAGGGGTGTGGGTGGCTGGTGCCCTCTAGTTGATTGAGTCTGAGCTTGAAATGGGCTTGGGATTTGTGCCCTGAGTGTTTCCCGCTCTCCTTCACCCTGAACCCGTATTTGATTTATTAGACATCATTGCAATGTTGTTGCAACCAGCCCTGAGATAAGAAGCTGTGGGCCTCTTGCAGGGGCACAGAGAACCCATGGGCAGGGATCTTGCTAAGGGTACACAGCCAAGCAGGTACCTAGGGGCTGTGATCCCTATTCCTCTGACTCCCCCACTCCTCTCAGGGGCCACAGCCACAGCAGAAGGCATGGGCCCAGCCAGCCCTGTCTGCCGTTTCGCTCCATCTCCTCATCCTTCCTGCTCCTTCCGAGGAGGAGCCGTGCCCAGCCCTGTTCTGGGGCTGGCATGTCCATTCAGAACTGTGCCCCATTAGGCAACGAGTCAACCCCATCTGATGACAATGACATTGAAACAGTCATGACTGTCTCTGGAGGACTGATGTGCTCTGCAGCCGCCTGTCCATCTGCTCCCTGTGATGGCTGGGGAGGGCACTGGGCTGGTGCCACCGTCCCCACTACACTGAGAGGCGCTGTGTGATCGGCTCGTGGCCACATGCCGGATGAGAGGCAGAGCTCCATAAGGCGCTAGTGCATTTAGCGTTCTTTTGATAAAATCATTCAAACTTTCTCTGGAGAAACAACCACCCCTTCCAGATCAGCCCTCATGTTCCCTGAACCACAGGGTCTGGCTCAGGAACAGACCTGTGGCCCCGCAGAGGCCATCAGCAAGAATCCCTGGACTTGGACTGGAGCCGCAGGAAGGGTCACAGCTCATTCCCGCGGAATCTGAATTTGTGAGCGCAGAACCCAGCACTCCTGGACGCCAGCTCTGGCTGGCACATGCAGCCCAAGAGAGATGGCAGGGAGGGGTCTGAGCTGAGGGAAGGCAAAACAATGACTCCATGCCTCCAGTGACACCCTGGAGCCAGCCATGCCTACAGCCAGACCTCTCAAGCTTTCTTGGCAACTTCAACTTCCCGACTGCCTATCCTCCTGAATCAGCTCAGGCTGAATTTCCTGTGACATTTACTAGAGCCCTACATGAAAAAAAAAAAAAAAATATCCTATGTCTTCCCATTGCTAAGCCGGAAACCCCAGCCATCGTATGATTCAGGTTGCCTAGGAGACAGGCGACAACTACTACTACTCCTGTTCCGGCTACACAAGCCCGCCATTTCTTCAGAGCTGTGTTCTGCGCATGGATGCTAAGTTTCTCAGAGGATGTGGTTCATCTGACCCCACTAAGGTGGGACTGTCTACAATTATCTTCATCATATGTGTAGATGACTGGAAGCCCACCAAGAGCACCCCCTCAAAGGCCAGGTCTTAAGGTCTTAAACAGGCAGGGTACACCAGGGTGACTGGCAGGGCCACAGTCTGGGTTCTACTACCGCCTGCCTGTTGGCTTTGGGCAATCACTCTTTGTCTCTCCATTGCTGGAAGATGACAAAGCTCCATTTCTTCAGCAAATACTGCGCGCCTCTGCAGATTCAAGGCAGCTGTGCCCTGCCACTGCGGGAGGGCACATGGCATGCATTTGGCCACCAGGGTCATTTCTAGTTCTCCTCTGGATGATGCAGATCCCATAGAACTTTCAGACCCTGGGGGACCCCAGGGCTTTCAGCCCCTTTTCTGTGACTGTTGTTCACCTCTGCACCAAGATGCTTCGGGCAAAATGCAGTTTGTGCGTGAAAGACCCTCAAGGACCCTGCGGGTGGGGGCATCCCAGGCCTTCCTGCTCCTTTTTGAATGAGCAAATGGCAAAGCCAAGAACAAACTTAGAGCTCCTACAGGCCTGGGAAAAAAAAAAATGGGGTTGAAAAATGGGGTCAAGAGAGGCTGCAAGCGGCCCTGCGTCATCCGGCGCACAGGGCCCTTCCCGACCTTACTCTTGGGCTGCTCTGTCCTTCTGGCTTCCTGATGTTCAGAAGCCCCAGGAGGAATGACCACACGCCCCACTGGCAGCCCAAGTGACACTGACAACAAGGACTTTGGCTCCCTGGCCAAAGTCCTCCTTCCCGTCCTAGAGTCCGGGCAAGCACTCATAGGGAGATGGCTGGTGGGCTGGGAAAGGGCCTGCGCTCGGTGCTGCAGAGCTCCCTTCTGGTCTAATCTTCCAGCTGTGTTCCCAGCCAGGAAGCCTGAGAGCTTGGGACCTGGGCCACCTCCCTCTGCTCTTGGGGAGCAACTGGGGAGTTCTTTTTTTTTTTTTTTTTATTAAATCCCATTAGACACACACCCCCAGGTCTCCCTTGACTGACACCAGGCTGGCTGCAGAGGCAGCAGAGGATGAATCACTTCAGCCCATGGCATCGCTATAGGATTTTTTATGCTTTGGCAACTGTAACGGTGAGATTCCAGCAATTGTTTTAGAGGGAATCATGATTAAATTGGGCTGTATGTTTTTTTAACGCGTTCCCCAGGTCCTCTTTAATACCTTGGTAGGACACGATAAAGTGCAACACTGAAGTAGATGTGGCCCTCCACAGTTTATGTCTTGAAAGACTGACTGGGGGTTAACAAAGGCACTGCAGGGCAAGGTTTGGATTAGAAAATACAGTTTTTCTTTTTTTGTTATTTTCTTTTTAAGTCCCTCTTTGTCTTCTTCCTTTCTCCAGTGTCTCCTGGAGCTCGCTGATAACCTATAAGCCTCCCTGGGTAATGACGGCACCAGCGGCACTAATGACACAGGAGAAGCCCATGCCCCACAGGAAACCCAGGCTCTGCGCTAGCAGTGGGCCGCGACCCAAACACCGCTGTGAATCAAGTCCCTGCCGCCTCTGCATCCTCTGGCTGGAGCTAGCGCGCCGCGGACAGCGCAGTGCACCCCCAGATCCTGGCCCTGCCTCCCCATGTTCCCTTTCCCCGCAGTGCTCAGGAGATCGCTGGCATCCGTGTCCTGATTGACTGAGGCCCTGGCCAACTTGTGCCTTCAGATGGGAAACAGAAAAACCTGGCATCTTCCAGCTTCCACCAGTGGGGGCAGCACTGAGGAACGGGACGAGGGGGCCGGGACTGCAGAGCGCTCACGGCAAGGCACTGCGGGAGCCTGCAGAGGTGAAGGACACAGGAGCCATGGGACGAAAGATGTTTCTCTCCATTCCAGAGGCCACTGGCCTCGTGTGGCCCTCACTGCCTTGCCCCTGGTCTGCACTAGCCTCTCAATGGGTTCCCTGATGTAAGCCAGGGTCATCTGTCCTATAAGTCCCAGCTCTCCTGGCCTCTCATGGCTCCCTGTTTCCTGTGAACACAGCCCACTCCTGATCCCAGGGGCTTCCACAACTGCTCAGCTGATGAGGCCATGTCTATACCTTCCACAGAGCGTTCTCATACCCTCAGCTTGGATACCGGGTTGGCCAGCCGGCTCTGCCCGCTTTGTGCCCAAGGTGTGGACACCTGCTGCTCCCACTTCCTTGTGAAGACTGGGTTTCTACACCATACTGTCCCCCATCCCCTCACCTTCCAGACAAAGGGAGCCTGCAACAGTCCTGGCCCTGCCTTTCTTTCCCATGTCTGGGCTGGATCCTCCATCTTAGCTTCCCAAGGAGGAATCCATCTGGTCTACCCAGCTGAACTGACGGCTGGTTCCCCACATCTGCCCTTAAGAGTGGTGGTGACCGGGATGACCAGCTTGGACTGGTCACTGAGCAGGAGCTGAGCATTGCCTTTGGAGGACAACAAGGACAGCTGCCAGTTGGTAGCCAAGACATTTGCCATCCATCCCTCTCCACCAGCTCCCCTCCCCTCTCCCGCTGTCTTGAGGCTGAGCAGATGCTGCTGCAAGGGCTTCTGGGAATTTCTGCAAGTGAGGGTTCTCGAGCCTTCTCTGGAAGCTCATTTCTGCTCTGCATTCTCTGTGGAGGAAGGGGCACCCCAGGATGATGTGCTCCAACTTCTCACCCACAAATCCCTGCTCTCATCTGGCCCATGGAATTCCGCACTACATGACTGCAGGCAGCATACTTTGCCAACGATCTCTGCTGGGACCCTAGCAATCTCGTTGCAGAGATCGGAGTCGCCCTCACCCATTGATCATCGCTGGTGCAGGCGACAAAGCACGGCCCTCATCTCTGTGCCTGTGTGCACACGCTTGCACAGGCACAGCCTTGGCTGGGAGACCCACGGCTCTCTCCCCTGTTTGTTTTTAAATCTCACCGCGGCTGCCTTGAAGCTGAGAAAACAGACGCTGGGCTGAGGGCCTTGGCACCAGCCCAGGGTATCTGGGACACCCATGTTTGCAAAGAAAGCATTTGTGAAGTGTGAAGAAATCCGAACAGTGCCGTTCAAAAACTGTGTTTAAATTTCACTCAAAATGTTCTATTTTGTGTAGGGGGTAGAGTCCCTTTGAGAAAACACTCACTGGCATTTGCAAATTGCGGTTACCATGGAGCTGTTAGGAGACGTTAGCTACCCAGGGATGGCAATTAATCTGGTGGTTGTAGGTAAACCAAGCCAGTAGCTCTTTTGGAGAAAGCTTTGGGAGAGGGAATGCTGAAAGCCTGCATTGAAAATCACCAGTTTAGAGTGAGCACTGAGCTGGGCCTCACCTCGGCAGCCACAAGGTCCTGGGCTTGCAGCCGGGCAGTCCCGGGAGACCTTCATGGCAGCCTGGGGTCCCCGCAGGGACAGCCTAGGCACGGGGAGACTGAGCCCGCCCCCCTGCCCCCGAGCCCAGCCGCGGAGCATGCTGGGAGTCCGCACTTCCTCCTCTGGGGCCTGCAGAAACCACAGGGTGCACGGCTAGTCAGCCGTCCCAGAGCCGGTGGGATGGCAGAGGGCAAGGCGGGCGGTGCGGCAGGCCTCTTCGCCAAACAGGTGCAGAAGAAGTTCAGCAGGGCCCAGGAGAAGGTACTGCAAAAGTTGGGGAAAACCGTAGAAACCAAAGATGAACGGTTTGAACAAAGTGCTGGTAACTTCTACCAACAACAGGCAGAAGGCCACAAGCTGTATAAGGACTTGAAGAACTTCCTTAGTGCAGTCAAAGTGATACACGAAAGTTCCAAGAGAGTGTCAGAGACGCTGCAGGAGATCTACAGTAGCGAGTGGGATGGGCACGAGGAGCTGAAGGCCATCATAGGGAATAATGATCTCCTTTGGGAAGACTATGAAGAGAAACTGGCTGACCAGGCTTTGAGGACCATGGAAAACTATGTAGCTCAGTTCAGTGAGATTAAGGAAAGAATTGCCAAGAGGGGTCGGAAACTTGTGGACTATGACAGTGCCCGACACCACCTGGAGGCAGTGCAGAATGCTAAGAAGAAAGATGAGGCCAAGATTGCCAAGGCAGAGGAAGAGTTCAACAAAGCCCAGCTTGTATTTGAAGATCTGAACCAGGAGCTGTTGGAGGAACTGCCTCTTCTTTTTAACAGTCGTATTGGCTGTTACGTGACTATCTTTCAAAATATTTCCAATTTGAAGGATGTCTTCTACAGAGAGATGAGCAAGCTCAACCATAGTCTCTACGAGGTGATGAGTAAACTGGAGAAGCAGCATTCCAACAAAGACTTTGTGGTGAAGGGAATGCAAAGCAGCAGCAGGCGCTCTTTAGTCATCTCTTCCCCAGTTCGAACATCAACCAGCTCCAGCGCCGTCACCCCACCTACCAGTCCCTCTGCACTTTCCCTGATGAGTGAGAATGAAGCAACTGAGGAAGAGCTGACATCTGATGCAGCCCAGGGAGAAGACCATTCTGAGATTCAAGAAGAGTCCTTAAAGGATGAGGGAATGGAAGAGGATGGGTCTGAACCAAGCTCGTCTGAGGAGGAAGAGCCTCTGCCACCCTGCAATGGCCCAACCCCATCCCAGCCCTCTCCCACCACTGAGAGTAACAAGTCCCAGAAGGAAGCTCTCCCTTGTTCCCCAGCTCCTTCACCAGATGGAGCTCTGACCCCTTCAGAAGAGGCTTCCTCCCTCCCCGAAGTAACCCTCTGAACCCGTTCCTCAAGTGAAGGATCTGAACAGGCAAGGAAAGCTGTGCAGAGGACCTCAGTGCCCCCTAGTAGGCCTCCTCCTCCCAAAGCCCCTTCAGGCCCCAGGGCCCTGTTGGAGGCTGGGACTCCAAGTCCTGGGGCCTCTTTAGAGGCAAGTCCTGATCTAGAGCCACCAGAGAAGCCACTGAGGTCTCCTGAAGCCAGAGAAAAGGAAGACATCCCTGAACAGAACCCAGAAGAACCTTGCACTTTCTCCAACATGCCTGCTTCTCAGGGGTTTGCAGAGCCTGGGGATTTGAAGATGGAAGAGGAAGAAAACAACGAACTTCTCTCAGCTGACTCTGCTGACTCTCCTAAGGGCCACAGTGATCAGCTTGATGTCTCTGTGGTTCCAGGACAAAACAATG